>CAVMBJ020000242.1:0-14800 GCA_963675895.2 Styela plicata
GCACTGTTAATTTTTGTTGTTGTAATTTGTTTTTAAGAAGTAAATCTGAATAGTAAAATTTATATTTTAGATAGAAGAGGTTAGGTACTGGATGGGATTTTAGGGTGGATCTGTTAGTCAATCGGTAAAGCTTCGGGAATACCTCGAGCTAGATTTTCTGATCGTCATAATGAGGTTGAATCGTGGGGATGATTATTATGCGAGAGGTCTGCTGTCCGCTCGCGGTTCAGTAAGCGGCTAAGGATTACGCCTTCAGTGTGTAAAAAATGTCAAGCAGGAGGAACTAGCGCTCTGCAGAACCCGTGACTGGAAAATGCGACATAAACGATGTATTCTCGTCACCGTAACGTATAACCCGCCCTTCACCCACCGCAAGAAATTAAATTCGGGATGCCCGGTTTAGCTCCAATCGGTATAGCGTCGGGAATTAGCATATCAACGATATCGTCAAAACGTAGGTTCGAATTAGTTTTTCCTGTGAAGGGGATGATGATTATAATGGCGAGAAGGAGTGGCTGGACGCCTCGCCGATCGCACGGTGGGTTCAGGTAAGGCGCTGATCATACGGAATCCTGCCACCAACCTGGGTCCATGCGCAGAGGAATCATACAAAACTTCACCCCGATTCGGAGTATAACGTACATCCATGCAGAAGAGTTATCTTGGTTCGCCAAATGATTAAGCGCTGTATTCTCATCGTCTCGTTGGCAGAATAAAAATGATATCTACCCTTAGTTATACACGGAAATGTATTTGTTCTGCCACGTATAACGACCACAACGGTCACACTGTTCACCACAGCGCATCCATAATATACGCAACTAATGCGTAGCAGTATCTGACCTAACTAACCTGTTTATTCTCGAATTTTAAACTCACAGACATTTTGGAACCCAATAACCATATAGTTACAGCCTTTGACATTGTAGATGAATCATAACAGGAGATTTTATAATACCACCCGTTATTGGCATGTTATCGGGATAGCGGTAGAGTGTGGTTAGATTTATAAACAACCAGCAAACCGTGCAGCATATATCGTTAAATAACTTGTAAACAACTTCAATAACATTACCTCCCCGTCTTCCACAATATAAACTCGGACAGTCATCTCCGACTGAGACGGAAGATGAGGTCAACAATTAATTCAAACCCACGAACTAGACGGTGGCACAAAATATCGTTACATATTTAACAACTATCCCTTCCTCGTCCTTTCACGATATGAACCATAACCTTTATATCAAGCATCACTTCGTCTATATCTGGATCTTATTAACATGGCATACTACAAGGATCGATGGCACATCTCAGAACACGTTCCATCTGATGCTCATGCTTAAAACCATTTTTACTCTTTTTTTACTATTTGAAAAGAAAATATCAAGATGAATTTAATCTTATTAGAGTTAATAATAGAGAATCAAATCTAAGAGCTTGATTGCGGTCATAAATATTTTTCTGCATTATTTACGGTGACGGTGAGTTGTAATTAATTTAAAATTGTCTCAGTCATCAAAAGTTTTGGGGAATATCGTAACCAAAAAATCTGCAAAACGAAAAAGTATAATGTTTCTCGTTAGAGGTTTCGTATATTGTGTCATATATTCGAAATTCTCTGCGGGATACCCGAACACCTGGCGTGACGCACGAACCCGACAGTAGAACGGGGTAAGTTTTGTAATATTCTCGAAGGGCGGCATATAAGTAAAAATAAAACATCTCGGATGCTAAAAAAGCATGCATGGTACAAAAGCGAAAAAAATATTGCTGTTTTTTAGTACCTTCGCAGTGCGTTCCATCAACCCCCCATCTATGGACAAAAAGTACTATTTTGAAATTTTTTCAATCCGTCCAAGGCAAAATTACTGTCAAACGGAGGTTGATTTTGTCTTGCATTTTTTTGACTACAGTTTAGCGACTGTCTCGTATAAAAGTTATAACAGTCATCACAAAGTAAGTGGCCCGTTTTGATCGACTAAGTTTAGCTATCGCTCGCATTCGAGCGCTACCGCATCACTTTTTGTCCTATGTTCAGGCGAGTACGTCGTGGGTCACTGTAACTTTTTGTTCCGCAAACCCTGCCGATGCCTAGGAATATATTAACACGTAAAACGATTAGGGCTATATTAACTACACCACCGACTTGGCAATGGTATCCTGCGGGAAAGAGTCGCGGTCCGGCCATATAAAACCAATAGACCTCGGCTTCCTCTCCAGCAGGGTAAAAATGATAATTGTATACTTCAGTCGTGCAAAAGATATGCCGTAACGCGTACGCTTCATACAAAACAAAAAGCCCTGTAGGGTCACGACAGGCACAGCAAAGGATTTCCTAGACAGACAGAAACTCTTCAGAAAAAATGTTACGTAAGCAACTAAAGCATATTTGGTATTAGCGCTAAAAATTATAATGCGCCAAAACAAAAATAGCCGCAAAAGTCTAATATATGTTTGGGTAAAACATTATTCGTCGACAGACGGTAATTAATAATTCATGGTTTAATAGTTGAAATGTTGATCTAAACTTCGCTAAATAACATCGCCGATTACTTACTCGTAATCATTTAATAGATCGGATATATTAAGGTGTGCATCTAATCCGGCTTAAGCCAATATGCGAATGTATCTATCTAACAATATATCAAGGACAACAAGAGTTTTTTACATCTGTGCCATCACTGGTAACGGTCAACCAGTTCAATCACGTAACAATGGTGAATGGACCATACGTACCAATATCTAAATCTAACGACACTCGCAAACCGATAAATTAGACTACGGCGGTTGAGAATGATATTGAGCGCACATTACGCTATGTACCATAATGAAGATAAAAAACATGCGTTGACGCAAAAACATGTACAAGACCTTGCCGGTCTGCGCTGGATAAAGGTGTGTACGTATACGAATAATGTCGAACGTTACAAAAGCGTTTATACAAACGCCCTATTGTTACCACGCGCAAAACCGATTCATTCTATGAAAGAACCGATGCAGCACAACGACGAGGTGAATTTTAAATAATATATAGTAATATTTGTAATATACAAACTATAGAACTTTAATTAACTTAATAGGACATTTCATTTTATCAAGGGTTGCGTGAGGAGAGGTAAGACCAAAAGAATACGACTTAATCAAATCAGCGAACCACAAACCCTTTTGTATAGATATATAGTTCGCCATCCAGGGGTTGAGTTTTTTTTATATGTACTCCTAGAGCGATTACAGGACTATGCGACGCAATGTCTCAGCATCGAGTACGTAACACCAATTGCGCGTAGAACAGTAACCAAAACTACAAATATTGCACAATTTTGCAAAAGGTTCGTCATGCACAAAAAGAACAAAAAAATAGAAAAAAACAAATTCGCGCGGGCCATAAGAGAGCATGAATATATTGTAATCACCGCCGACAGTGATCCTCCTCGCGTATAATCATCGATCCATAACACAATATTCTGGCACTCCATTTACAACACATCCAAACATGTACGAGTAGTGGATATGATTTCTGATCCGTGACCGGGTGGCGGAAAAAAAAAAGGAGGAGGGGGGGCGCGGGGGGTGTATTAATCTATCATCAAAAAACCAGCCACACAACTTTTCGAGTGAGTACTATTTTCACAACCTAAAAACATGTGATTCACTGACAATCTTCGCGATTTCACGACTCGTTCATTATATCAAGATTCTTCTATTTATTATTCGGCCAGTGAACGTATGTCAACGTTTGAACAATTTCGCTCTGCAGCACTAAATAGTGAACGTCAAAAAACATGACAATCGGGCTTTTGAATCAAGCTACATGATCAATTCTGCACCAAAGTAGGGCATTACATAGTTGTTTAAGAATTATGGCGCATCTCTTCACGGCGTATGTAACTTACTTTCATTAAGATCACATACTTTCTAACACTTGTTTATGAAATACGACTTCCTTTGTGTTCATATCACGCGTGATCACACGTAATTTTGCGACCGGTCTTGTGCCGTTTAATATTGATAAAACATATCACATCAAGATGGAGGAAATCAGTCATCAGGTAGCATCAAGGGAACTTACTTGTTAAAAAGGAGTTCGATCTATGGCAACCACAGATTTTAATTCATGGTCGAATGGCGAATACTGTTAATGGCCTGTGGTAACCAGCTAAACTACACTACAGTACAACAACGTGCAGATAAATTTTAACGACTTTTGCACGTCAATTATCTTTGATAACAATGAAATAAAAAACTATAGCAACAAAAACATTTTCGACCATTTTAAGGCTGATTGGTCTTAACGCGCTTCGCCCAAAGCGGACATCAAATGTCAACTGGTTGAGTATTATAGATAAATTCTCTAAATAAGCTTATTCAGACTTACATATACACCGCAAATATCCACTTGCTGTCCAACGTAAAAGTTTATATCTTAAGTACTTTTGTTACAGTGACTGCGTAATCTGAACTGATTCTATCGCTTCGCTTAATATGATCAAAATCCATTCTACTATCCATGATGAATAATAAGAACAATCAATAGGAAACATGAACTAAATGTATTCCTAAGCTTGTAGTGGAACAAGGCGAATGACAGGAACAAGTGTTTTTTATTTTCAATCAAAGTATTGATCAAACCAAGGATTGCATCGACCCAGTACCATAAGAAAAAAGTATCCTGAAAGTATGCAGCGTGAATGCAGAGCGTCTTAACAAAAAATGGTGGATCTGAGTGAAGGAAGAGTTCCGTGAATTCTTCGTCCCTAGAGCAACTCCTTAATCATCATGAGTAAATCTAGAGCTTCTGCGTATGTCTTCTTTTGGAGGCTGCTACACCGACATTGCATAAAGAGCTATAATGTAAAAAATAAACTGACATTATAAAAAGAGAACATATAGCCACGGTTGACTGTTAATTTCACGACTGTCGATGGCGTACATAATAATACAGCTTCCTAACTAGGGGCTTATAATAAACCACATCACTTTGTGCGATATATACCATTCTTGATTCTGACATAATTTCGAATTACGCGGGCTCAAATCTTAATTTCCACAGGAAGTGCAACGTCTCCATATCTTTTATAACATTATGATATTTGACCAACATCACGAAACTCAAGAAATTAAACCAGACATCTGTAAGAAAAGTACAGTATCATAACTGATCATTAGCACAGCACAACTTGCATATCTATCCAAGTTAACACGACCTTTGTTCGATATGAATATTTAAGATGCCGATTATGGGCTGTTCTATTAGGACCTCTCACTCTTAGATCCCGGCGTAGCGTTACATCAACGCCCAATATTTGGAGCCAAAAAAGGTCGAATTTTAAATCTTTGTTCTCGACACCAACAAGTAATAAATACTGTAGCATCACTCTAACAAGCGGATCTCCTCTTTTCACTTGGAGTTTGTTGCGCGATAATGAATCTAGGTCTGATATCAATGCGTTCACGCCGAACATGAGATCTTTTTTAATCATGGTCTCCTCCGCGATTAGATAACAATAAGTGTGTACAGACTAATTACATTCGTAGCGCACCAAGAATATGAAGAATAACTTTAGAATAGATCCACACACATTTTCGCCACATGTTCGAAATGAAAAGAGGCGGACCGCGTACAGGACAAGCAAAAATGTGGTATATGGTTTTATCATCGTGCGCAGATAGGCAGATACCACTGCGCTACACGCGACTTCACACAAGGGATGGAGGAGTCACTCATTCCGCTTGAGGCAGATTTTCCCGCTCAAAGTGAAAGTTGCTGTGTTACTACACTACCTTATATTAAGAGCTCTTTGCGTATAGAGGTGTCTGTGATTTGGTTCCCCTGGGAAGCTTCTTTCAGCCTCGCTTAATGTGAAATTTCAATAAGAACAAAAAGATTACTGTCATATTCGTCGTATTAATTCTTTTACATTACCCATTCAACGCATCATATTCCGAAAGGATGGCTGTTGGATTGGCCATGTGCAAGATTTTTGATTTCCAATGTGTCTACGACACATATTAATTGACATGACTCGCCGCGTTTCATTTTGTTGACGCATATTTGGGGGGTTGCAGGTTATAGTCGGCCACAGATGTAATTAAATTGGGTTATGACATATATAAGCTTGCTTCATAACAGAAAGATTTCCACCCTTCTTTTTTAGGAACTTCTTGTAACTGCCAAGCCTTGTAGGATCAGTAGTATGTTTGCAACATATTATTCGATATCGCAGAATGAAAACTTATCAACACCGCTTGCAACAAGATGCTACACGCGGGGAGAACCCCGCTGGCCCAACAAAATATACAAATAATTGAGTGTGTGGGTCCGACCCCACGCCCCCCTCTCCTAAATCAGCAGAGTCGTTGACTAAAATATCAAAAATCACCTTAGTTTTGCGCGACCTTCAGTGCGAATTTCTCCTTCCATTTTCCACGTCAAAATTATATCTTTAAAGTATGTTTATTCAGTTGAAAATCTTTGCCTTACTTCAAATGGCTCTAAAATTTTTTTTTTTGTACATTGCGGGCGCGTCATTTGTTATCCGTTAATGTAAAGAACTGACCAATTGTTACTTTTTTCGTTTAGCGACGAGTCGACCCTCCGATTGTGGGGAGATCTTCCGTCAGCCCGACTGCGAATAGCATGGAATAGCATGTACTCATTGGAAAAAACCAGTCAATACAAACGCCAACATCTGCAAGAAAAATTTCAGTGATCTACGGCTCCACAACAAAGTTAAACAATAGTTCAACTTTAGTCGTAGAGCCTTCGCCCAAGACAAATCAGCCCGTGCCAAATCGATTGGGACAACAGGAAAAATCGGCGGATGGTGTGTATTGGGAATTGGTGGCAACGTGTATTGTGTAGGTGATAGTGGGATTTTGTTGGTAGAGGTTGTGCCACGATTCTGCAGTTTTTACGCTTTTCGCAACGTTGCGCATGCGTTTGTTACACATGTTCGCAAACGCAACCGAGAGCGTTTGTTGCGTGAGATTAACGGAGACTTTTTTGTTAGTTATAGTTTGTGTATGTATGCATAGTCGACACAATAAACACATAGACGTGTATTGCCGTTTTTGGTTTTGTCAATCAGTAAAACGCAATGCATGCAACAGAACGGGTCGCGCGACTACTAACTTGTAACGTGTACTATGGCCTTTAGAACGAATCTCGAGATCTGAATTGTGGAAGAAACTAACATCTTTCGACACATAAATGTCTTCATCTTATGTGTCAGTTTCTTATTAGAGATTCATTTATTTATTACTCAGATGTACCGCAACCTTCAATAACATTCAGCGAGACGAAAAAAATTGATTACCGGTACACGACGGCTGTTTCCTCCTGCAATGCTTTGTGCAGTGGGTATCAACTCTAAGAAAAATAACTATCTATTTGATTTTTTTTACCTGAAATCAATATATACCCGGAGCGAAAAAAGTGGGCGAAATTAACTTAGACTTGATACTGAATAGCCTCGGCATCGAGTTGGGCAACAGCTCCACAATGCACAATCGAGCATGAGTGTGACGTATTAATATGTTCTGACATAACAATTAACTGGACGCTGAACAAATCCTTCTCTAGCTGAACGGCGCGCCAACTTCTAGTTAGATAGGACAGGTAGCGACGATCTCAGAGCTGAGAGGGTCTATTAAATTAATCTATTTGAGTACGGAGATAGTAACTAAGCATAATAAGATAGAGCGCGAGATCTGCAAGGATTACTAAATGTGAGTCCTCTCGAGGCCTACCGGAATAAATGTGTCCATCAAACACCGAAACAAGCAAGGATAAGATTTTACAATTTGAGTAGAAATAAGTCCCTAACAAACGTTATATTTACCATATCGGAAAAACAGTCTTTTTATACCATAGGACGCAAAATTTACTGTATGTTAAGTAGAATTGCGATATTTTGGGCTCGCAATTACGTTCCTGTCAACACATATTCCACCGAAAACCAATATAAAATTACTAAGTTGACAGAAATAATCTTCCTCTTACACTCAAATGGTGCCAACTTGCTCCCAAGACATATGGCTTTTTATGTCTCCGTGTTCAACATTCAAGAAAGACAAATTTTTGTCAAAATCAACACTCTTTATTAAGGATTATGATATTCACTAACTGAGTGAATCGAGACCGCGCAGAGTCTGCGATCTATCTGTTTGATTCATTCATTCACAAAACATTTAATTTATTGTTTTAGTGTTTGAGTCTAGAGCTATCCGGAACATCGTTGGCAATTCTTATAATGATAATCAGGAGAACCATATATTTATGAAGTTTCTTCGTTATACTCGTTTTTCCTCGTAACCGTTTCCCCCCACACAAGGCCCCAAAAGCCCACCCGGGGGTCCTCAATGGGGTCCCGGATCTATAAGCTCAATCGGTAAACGCATGGAATACGCTCGCGATCCCATATCGCATCTCTTGGATTGTCAAAACGCAGGATCGAATCCCGTGGGGATGGTGACATGATTGTATGCAAGAGGTACCGCTGGATCAACTTCGCCGGAGCACGGTACGTCATCACGTTAGCACACCCGCTTAGGCGACCTCCACCAACCAGGTCAATGCATAGGAAAAATGAGAAATTACCGTAATCAACAACTTTCCCCCGATTCGAATTTGGTATCTTGCATGTCCATGGTTCATGAACATGTCGTGTTTCTCCATATTGATATTAAGTGTATCTCTTCCGCAGGATAAAACGATATCATACCCCTGTTTGCTGGAGCATTACTCAAACTCGATAGTCTGGCGATTGTTTTTGTTGCCAGGATTTGCGCCTTTGGAGTACTTGTTGTCTAAGCTTGTGTGGTCGAAAGCGTTCGCTGTCACAACTGTCGCTCATCTTCCCGCGATGATTTTACTTAGTTACCGCGACTATTGCCGTGTAAGGCTTGGCATATTGAAAACCATTCTGACCACCTCATTCGATGACATTCGAACAGACACACATCACACTCATTTAAGATTCGATTATCAGAATCTAAAAATTTTTTTTTTGGGGGGGCAAATTTCAGCTAGGATCATCTTATGTCTCTGACTGGCCCAATCTGAAGCACAATACCTATTTTTGATCACGCATAATAGCCTCAGGAAACAACTCAATCAAGCAAACAACACCCACAAAAAATCTACAATACATCTCACACTCTCTACAGTAAAACGCGTATCTATCAGTTTAGAGGCGGTCACAAATAAACGAAATACCTATTCACGTTTTCAGAACTCGCAAAACCGCGATAGTACTTCCCGAATCGAGAGTCATATAATAAAAACAAACAATGACATTTCTTTTATTCCAGCTTAGGAACTTAGGTAACAGTTTCACACTTTCTTTTATGAAAAGCGAAAAATTCAATATTTCTGTCATTTTTTGATTTCGAATGGCTTCAAGAATTTTTCCGTACATCGAATAACTTATATGATTCGGATAAATATATACGAATCGAACTCGAATTTTTTGGACTGCCACTATCCCTCCAGTGGACTCCTACTTTGAAAAAACCGCAGTCGCCTTTTTCGCACTAGGAAAGAGACAACAGTACAAAACCTATCTGTCTGATTACACTCCTATGGAACTCGACCGATCATATTTCCCGGTGCTGTATCTTACATCTGGGAGGCATTAATCTTCCGTCGCTGTGCGGTACGAACAATGCGTGACATTCCAAATAGTGATTGTACATCTGTTTGAGAAGTATTATTTTTGACGCAAAACGTTTTAACCAGGTGGTTTTGATACAATTGTCGTTTTGCGTGGGATGATGGTAAAAGCTTCTGAAAATCAGATCACAAATCTTATGTGAACGTCATTGTTAACAGATATTCCTGCCTTAAATTTTATTCAAGAATAATTTTAGTTCATATGTATTGATACATTTTTTAATTCCGATTTTTCATCTATGCGGCAAATGATTTGTCTAATCGAATATTTGAAACTTGAGGATTTAAATTAAACAAAATAAACACGCTTCTCCTCCGGGAAAACATGGTATAAACCAACTGAGTAAAATTCAAATATTCCATATTTTATGCTTTCTGTTTGTTATCAATATTGCCTGAAAAATCCAAATCGCTCAAAGTTATGAATTCGTAATCAACTCGAATTTTCTCTATAGCTTTCCAGTGTCAGGTATTTTGAACAAGATACACCGCGCGACATCTCATTGACAAATTGCAGGGTTTGAGGGAGAGGATGGTAAACGCCTTTTTTTAAAGTATGGATTCAGAATCTCCCCTATCAACGTCGAGATATTTTTTAAGAATTTGCTATTAATCAAATATTTCCAAGTTGAGGTTTAACTGGAAGCGAGGAACTTTATTTCGGCGCAGTATGCAATTAAACCATGTTTTACAATTATAACACTGGTTACGAATTTTATTCTGGCGTCCTTCCATTCCATCTAATGTGGAACGAATGTGGTCTGCTGATAAGGTCTATCCGAGCGCACCGTCCCAAGGCTCTGTGAGTTTTCAGTGCCATCGTTCCAGGGGCATTCCCGCTATGTATTGGCCCCTTCCGAAGGCATTTCTCATTCATTCGATCTTGACCCATTTTTTGGTGGGGTAAAACCCGCGCCACTTCTTTTTAGGTGTTATGTTCACGATCCGCTATCGTCGCTTAGCTGTCAAATACACCTCCACCGCGGCGCACTATAAGATCCTATTGTAATTACTGTTTTTTTATAGCCTTTCTCTGGTGTGGATCGCCCAGTCCAAGGTCGCTTTCTAAAATGCGGCAACATTATATAGATCCGGAACAGTGTTACAATTACTGGAAAGGATATTTACCCTATTCGAGGACTAGCCTAACCAAGCTTATTACAGACACCTGGGTTGAGTAGTGTAGGCATGGATAAAGCGAGCCGGACATCGCCTGGACTCCGAACGCCAGGATTTTTAAACACTCGACACACGCAACGATGCTTAAAAAACACCACTAGCGCTATCGTCAGCCCACGTATGGTCCGATAACCCTCAAATATATCTCGATAGCGAAAATCGAATCTAATAGCGCGATATTCTTCTATCAAAACAAAGCCATACAAAAAACCGACAGGCAGGACATAATTTTATCATATGATCTATATCACCACTGTTGTGGACTGTTTTTCCACACGATGCTAAAGTGTCTTGGATGGGATACGTTCTTAGCCTACGCCATTATAGCACCTCACCTGGGGTGAACAATGATGATGCCTAGCACCTATTCGGACAGAGTTTAAAGTTGTTGGAAAGATACGACACTTATCAGTTCGTCTTAGCGTTACATCAAGTTATTACAACTCACCCTCGGGCACGTCAGAGTGATAAGGCATGAAGTAACGAGCCTGGCCTCACCTGGGACTCAACACAGATTTAACCTGGCGAATGCCCAGCATGGGCAACTACTCACGGCCATCGGGCCCCGCGTGTTCGTGGCTCAGATTGAACATATTCTATGAGGGTGATTAGAGGTAAGGTCATGTATTTAAATTGTGCTTCACTGATGACTTGCACTTATAGGCGATTGTATTCTATACCGCTTTTCAAATATAACAAAGACTGAACTTCAAAACGGCAACCTTGTGGTTTTTAAGATCTTCCTTCCACCCTACAAAATCTAGACGGAGACCAAGGCTTTCTAATAGTGTTCTCTTTGTTCATATTAAATCCCGATCTTCCCGCGCCCAACCTTTGCTGGTAACAAAAAAATCTAATTTTATGTATTTTTTGGAATGGGATGCTGATAAATTCTATCTTCAACAACAAATCAGAATTCAGTTTCTTTTGAAAACAAAAAAATTCGACAATCCACAGTGATTTACAAATTTTCTTATTTATTTGTTTCATCAGTGAACCCAAGCTATGATAATTATTGGAGTGCCCAACATTGACTACGAAGATTATTACTGACCCGTCTATACATGCGCTCAAGGAATTCCAGAAAGAGTATCCAAAAAGACTCCCGAGAATTAGCAACTTTACAACACCAAATGCGAAGTTATTCGAGCATCAGTTTTTTTAAGAAAGTGTTTGCTTCACTCTCAACTTTTCTCGGTTGCTGGTTCCAACTTACTCAGAGTGAATAGTGTATGTGACTACGCAGTATCTCTCAACAGTTTTGATAGTGGTCGTTAGTCGGCTTTTTCATGTCCTATTCCCCGGGCCTCTTCCGGACAAAGTTTAATAAAAAAAATGATATGTGTCGTTAAAAAAACAGCGTTTTCAACTTTTTTTCCTAAGCGACCCAAATTTAGCAGAAGCAATTATTCAGGTGCGTTCCTAGAGCCTTTCACAAATAAAAAAAAATTCGCTGAAAGGAACAAATGCAGCGGCAAATGGTGTGGGTTATGATCACATCGCGTTGAACAAGTAAATAATAATCAATTCCGTACAGCGTATGTAATTCGCGGCGAAACGCAGAGAGTTCGCGGCACAAATATTTATGAGCCTCTTAGTCAAATCTTAGAACACACAAAATCGAATACAGTTTCTGAGTCATTAAAAATGAATTTTCTCAGTCTATTGATAGCGAAAATAAGTTTCTTTTTCTGTGAAACCATTCCACGATTGATGCGAAATAGATTCGGCCTGTTGTCGTTAAGGTTCCTCACTTTCACAGATATGCTAACATTAATACAGCAAACACACTCAAAGTACAAAAAATATAATCTGGCAAGCAACACTATCCAGAGTTCTGCATGCAAGATCCCGTTACTATCACGAACAGAGCAAACTATACGATCACGACGACGCGCGCCAGAGAGCGCAAAAACTATCCCTTGTGAAATATGAGCAACCGTGAAAAACTTAGCGAAGATCACCACCAACCGGATCTTGACAATTAAAACAATCTCTCAAGGAACCAGTAGTCAAGTCTTGTCAACAATTTGCGAATGACGAACCAGCGAAGACTGTATTAGATTGAATTGTATTCCGCTAAATCATTTATATCTCTGTATGTTATACCAGCACCGATGTAAACAAAACAATTACAAAGTCAAGGCTTTTCCGAATTAAAAATATAATTCGTGGCATTTTATTATTGTACAATATACTGTTAAGAAGAAATCGTACCGCTAATGAGCGATAAACCACCATCGTAAGGGTTCTCACACTTGTCCCTGTCTATAGCGCACCTACGTCCAAGTTTCTCCTCGGAAATTCAGTCTAATTTTATAGTGGCATTCGCTCGTAAAATTCAAACAGGTTCTACTATGAACAGCTATCTAACTTGATTTAGTCATTTCTTCTGCATGAATACAATTTTTCTGGCACTGTGTGCTCGCGCGGTAAATGTAAATAAACAATGTAATTTATAGTCACATAAAGAACGGTCAACTGTAGTTTTGTGTTTTAAAACCAATTGCTCGCGATTTTGTATTGGAAAATTAAAAAACATAATTTTTTTTATATTGGATAATGTCTAATTGCATGGATATAGGAATGGCAAAAAAGCGATCGTATCTTCTAGTTAAGCAGAGAATCGAATCGAATATTTTTTCCTCCGAATCGAGTTTGCAATCCACATAATATACCATCGTTTGTCATCAGCTCATAATTTGCGTGAAAATTCCAACACTTATTTTAGACAGTAAATACAGAACTAGCTCCATTATTCAGTTATAATTCCGAAATTGTTGCAGCGAATGGAACCGAATTAAATTTGTGATTGTAACATATCTCGGACTCGAATCGAACTTTGGACATAAAGTGGACGAAACCATCATTGCGACGGGTCGGACGCCCAAAAATTGTCTTTGGCATCATTACCGGGAATACAAACAAAAACGCAACATCCCTGGATTCTCTCCGACTTCGCTTATATCATATTCTCCAATTAATATGAACTATAAAAACCAGCAAAGATAATACTTACAATGTCTTAGTTGGAATTTTCACTATAGAATACATTTATTTTCGACTCGAATGCAACAAACACTATTCTTCTATCGCGCAAAATTGTACAGTGACAATTGCCAGTATTCTAACGCCAATCAGAAAAAAAAATGAGTTTGATTCAAAGTCATGAGCTCACTGATGGAATCGCGACGTCTCAGGCGTGGGATCATCAGTCGTATTTTTGCTCGGCAAAATAATCTTGGCGAAATAGCGTAGGATTAGGTGTTTTTTTTTTATTTTTGGCTATTTTGCCACATCTATCACAATTTACAACTGGTTTTTTGTTCCATCTAATGGGTTTATTTCAGTCATAAACCGCCCTGTAGGTACGGGCTTTTTGAAACAGTCCCTAACGCTTTTTCTCTGCGTGTCGTAAGAAGCGGAATAAAAGGAGAGCAAAGAAGTGGTAGATGGTCTTATCATCCACTGCGCGCAGGACACCACTAACCTCAACTTTACCAATGGCGGTTTAGTTTCCCTGCTTGAAATTGTCTTTGCCGCTCACAGATTAGTATTTAGCCTAGTAACTAGATGTATTTCAGACAGGCGGTTTGCTCTTAAAGTAACCCGTTAGCTGGTTCTCTTTTGCCACTGCTTCCGGCCTTTGCTCGCAGGTGAATTACTCAATAAAGGGACACACAATGAAAACTAATAAGTTTGATGAATGAATGTTCTATTCGTATCGTAGATGTGAATAGGACAAGTTTGTGCTAAAGTGTTATTAAATTAGACTAGAGAGAGAGTAACTGCTGGGGATTTATTTCACGCGCTTGCTCGCACGCTCGCTAACCGCTTGCGCTCGCGGCGCTTCACGCTCGCACTCTTTTAGACACGGCTCGCGCCCTGGCAAGGCGGCGTCGGAGGCCCGCTCATATAATGACAGGGTTTAGAGTTGTTCAAAAAATT
>CAVMBJ020000243.1:0-14669 GCA_963675895.2 Styela plicata
TCAAGTCCTATTTAGTAATATCTGACACTTGAGAATATATATTATATATTTTGACATCAGTACAATCATATAATTAATATATAAATTTACTATCCTTTTAAATCATTTTCCGATTTCGAAACTCCTCAGGAATGGTATGAAGATATAATCTTAACACTTCTCAAAAACATGCTGGGGGTTGTAACATCTTGTACTACATAATTTATCAAGTCTTGCAGGTAAGAATTTTTCTATTCTGCTAAATTACCATGTTGACAAAATTTTCGTTGAAAAATTAGACCATTATTGGTAAATAGATAGATAGATTTTTACAACCTTTTCATTGTGAAGATGACATTAAAAATATGTTATCATATTTTCATTTTAGATTTACACGTGAGAAAGATCAGGCGAATGCGCAAAACCTCGAATAAATCTGAGAATATATAATAAGTATGGAATCAGTTAGCCCTAAAATTAATTTACCTACATAAAATAAATACAAGTAATAATTTGCAGAAATTGCATGCACAAGCAAACAAGGGACGGGTAACAATGGCCTGTGTCCATTGTCTTGGAGTCCCCAAATAATTATTTTCTAACAATACTATTTGTATTTTCTACAGCAGATTTGAGAATTAACATGGAAACCATTATTCTATTCTATTTGTGGGGAATAATATTGGTTTGAATCCATTAACTGATTTTTTGTTAGAGTACCATGATTGCATCCTCAATGTTAAAAACTTTTTGGATTTTATTCATAAGCCTAACGGAATACTGGTGCTTTTTGTGAATTTGTAAGTATAAAATATGAATAGATTTAAAACATTTTTGAATGATTTGTAATTGTTTTGCTCTTTATGGCTTTTTTTTCATGACCTTCTTATTAAAACCTTTTGTCAATTTTTGTTGCCATGCTTTTACAAGAATTCCTGCAGAGAGTTAGTTTAGGATAATAATTTCAACCGTTTGTGTTTTACCCATTCATGTATTTTTATACAAATATTTTAGGAATTCAATGAAAATACTGTGACAAGCGCAGCAACAACAATCGTTCACAACAAAAGGTAGAACATCACCAATTATATGCATGTTTTAAAAGGGAGTCATATCTGCATTTTTTATTCTTTACCATTCATGACAAAATACGGTGGGTTTCCTTCAGGTCCCAAATTTTTCTATTACTGTGTAATATTTAATAAATTATAATAATTAATTAATTAATTCAATTCTTTTGCTGTCGCTTTCTAACTTGTAAATTTAGAAGTAGAAGTGAAAAATAAAAATTTCAATAATTCTGAAAATATTTATGTATATTTTTGTAGATTTGTACAGTGCGCTTGAACCCGATCGACAAAGTTCATCTCTTTTGAAAAGATGGTTTGAAAATATATTTCGAGATTTCTAAATTTTGATAGCAATCATTTGTTAGAAAATCGAGCTAAATTGTTAGAAAAATTAGAGTTACTGTGATTTGCAAAATTTAAATAAGCTTTTTTTTAAAAAATTTTCTCATTTAACAATTCAAATAAAAGCACAAAAAAATTTCGCGTTAATATAGTTAAGTTATAATCTCGGTCTAGAAAAAAGTCATACACGTTATTGTGATATGTTAATTGATATTTAAAATTGAATTGGGGAAAGAAAAAGAAAAGGGAAAAAAAAAAAAAATGCAAAAATAAAGTTTTTCATGTCAATTAAAAATATTTTATGTACATTAACGTATAGCAAAACGATTTGATTTTTCGAGCATTTGTACCCATTTGAAACAAACGATGGTATTTTTGGTTAAAAGTCTCGCGTACAAGTCTAGTTTTTCTTTTCAATATAGAATTCGGTAATTTCCTATTTATTGAAATATTGGAAAAGTTCAATTATCCACAAAGGGCCTTTCATTTTGGGATTTTCACAGAAATATTTATTTTTCAACGAGTCAATCTATACTGAAATGATTATTCTTCCTTTAAATTATTAGTGCATGCAAAAAAACCAAACAAGGGACGGAATATAGAGCTCCTGCGGCGGCCATCAGGTATTTTGTTCGATATTTTAGAATAAAAAAACTCATTACCGGTATTTAACGTCCTTCCATTTTGTCGCCCAAATCTATACGCGGATTACCAATGGCCAGTGTCACATTTTTTGAGTGTCCCAAAAAAAATAATTATTATCTAACCAATACCTTTTGTAATTTCGCAGCAAAATTTGAGGAAATATATTGGAGGAAACGATTTTTATTCTTTATTCTATTTGTGCCGGGTGAATAATTTTTGGTTTGAATCCATTAATGATTTTCTTGGAGTTCCAGAGTTTTAACTTTGGAGTTTTTTTCACTTGTAGGTACCATGGACTCTGCATCAATGTTTAAAAATTTTTCTGGGATTTCATTCCAAAAAAAAGTCCGAACAATATATGGTGGTACCTTTTTATGGATTTGTCAGCTTTTCTTATATTTCTAAGGCTGCAACAGCTCTTGTTTGTATTATTTAGAATCTTGTTCGCAGAATTCTCACCACCCAAGTATGGGTTATGGATGAGAAAACATTTTTACCCAAAAAAGATGAGCATATTTGCGAGCAATTTTAGATATTAAAAATGAAAACATTTTTGATACATAAAATGATTCTATGTATTTGCTCTTTATGATTTTAGGAGCTGCAGATATATTTTTAAACCATTTTTATAATGTTTGTTGATGTTTTGTAGAGAACTTCCAGACAGAGAGTAAATAAAACTTTATAGGTTATATCTTTAATTATTTGTTGTTTTTACCCACTTATGATTTATACCAGTAATATTTTAAGAATAATGGATATACTGATGAAGCCGGGCACAACATCAATTTTTTTCCCCACCAAGTTCATACAAAAAAAGGGAGAAGGAGAAACATCATCAAATATTTTTATGCCATGTTTGAAAGGGGAAAAGTCTAATCTGCATATTATTTGGATTATTTGAAGAAAAGCTCAATTATCCTACAAAGGTGTTTTTCAATGTTTCGAGGATTTCAAGAAATCATATTTTCAATCAGTCAATCTATACTGAAATGAATTATTCTTCCTTTAGATATTTTTTTGTTATTTCCTTACCGCTCTTATCTTTACAGGCATCATTTTGATTTGTTCCGATAACATTTACAATGTCCTTCTACAACAGTAAGTAAGTAGCAGGTTTTCAGTTTCCATATATTTAATGACTTATATAGGAGTGGGTTCGAACATTTCGCTTTTCTCTACTGAATCTTATCTGGGGATGATTTCGATGTCTTGCACATTAATTATTTTTTCAATTTTGTTTTTTTGTAAATTTGTTTTATCTTATGTGGAGAAACTTTAACAGTCTCCTGTCCTCTTACAGATACATGGGAAAAGGCCTCCGGCCGCCGCGATTTGCCGCAGAACCGCGCCCGACGAACCCGAACGAATCGCGAATGCCGAACCCGACGAAATCCGACGAATTTCACCGGTAACCGGCCCGCCCGCCGCGACGGCGCCGCGAATCCGACGCCCGCCGACCCGACTCCGACACCGACCCCGCCGAACCCCCGGACGAACCGACGCCGAATCCGCCGCCGACGAATTTCATTTTTTAAGTGAAGAAGTAAATATTTAAGCAGAAAGATTGGCATCCCTGAATAAAGTTCCCCGCGAATGTTTGGTACAATCTGGGGCTTTGATATTATGAGTAATTATTATATATGGCCAATTGCCAGGTAAAGCCTAGAATAAGGTGAATATGAAGAAATAGGTTTGACATTGGGTTTATCAAGAAAATGTCAAGGTTTGATAAAAAAAATATTTTGTTTTGTGTCTTTTATATTCATGACTTATGGTAGTTTTATTAACAGTTATGCCTAAAATTTTTTGCTTTTATGAAAATTCCAAAAATTTTTTCATATATTTTATAGCCTGATTTTCATGTGCTTTATGTCTTCAATTTACATTGTATTTTAGTATCTTATTCAAGGGAAAAAGATTTTCTTTTACAAAATAAAAATTAAAGCCTCCATTTAACACTCACAATTAATCCACAAAGGGTTCCATAATCCAAATCCTAAACAGATAATATTGATGATGCTAAAAACTCAAAATTTTTTAATATTTTCTTGTGTTCCTTGAGCATTGAGCTATTTTGCATTTATACAAATGGACTAGGGTAATATATTTTTGCAATGGAGTTTTTGTCCATGAGTTATAATCACTATTCAATTCCTTTTTCATGGCGTCATTTGAGTGAAAAAAAAAATTACAAAAAATTTCTAAATATTATATATTTTTTTTTGTAAATGCCCATTGTGACACCGATGATACAAGTAATCTTTTTGGCAAGGAGCATGAATATATTTCGAGATTCTATATGCTGAGTCTGCATTATTTTGTCAAGGAAATTGTAGAAACTAGAACAAAATTAGTTTTTTTACTGAATTTGAAAAATTCCAAAAACCTAAAGAAATATCTTTAATCTTTAACAAATCAATCCAATAAGCACATAAATTTTCAGCGTTATTTTAAAATCTTGTTCTCTAAAAAGGCTCAGAATAATATTTGAAAACACTAACGAATAAAAATATGCAACAAATAACAGTTTTTTTTCATGGGGAAAACGTGGGAAAAATATGAAAACATATTATTGAATGATTTCATGTACTTGCTCTTTATGATTTTTTAGAGTAGGAACCTGCATATTTTAATACCCTTTTTTCAATGTTTGTTTTGCGCATATGTTTTGGAGAATTACTGCAGACCTGCAGAGAGTAAATTTAGGTTAATATTTTAATTATTTGTGTTTTACCCATTCATTGGTTCTATAATAATATTTTAAACGATAATGAAGAAATACTGAAGACGGCAACAACAATCAGTTCTCTCAAAAGGGATGTACAAGAAGAAATAGAAGAAAACTTCCAAATATTATAGCGACTGTTAAGAAAGGGAAATCTATCTGCCAATTATTTGAATATTTTGAAAAGCCTCATTCAATTATCCACAAAAGGGTTCATTTGTTTTTGTTGAGGAATTCAAGAAATGTTTTCATTCAGTCAAATCTATACTGAATATATGAGTTTATTCTTCCTTTATAATATTTTTGTTTAATCCTACGCTTACATGCATTTTTTATTTGTTCGATAACATTTACCAATGTCTTCCACACAGTGTAAAGTAACGTAAGTCAGTAGAAGGTTGTGTTTATCCATTTAATTCTTTTGCTATAGGAGAGTGTGTCCGAAAATTCGCTCTTTTTCTTCTTTTCTCTTCTTTAATCAGGGATGATTTAGATTGTCTTGGTTTGCACTCTAATAATTTTTCAATTTTGCTTGTAATTTGGTCTATCCTTCATTTTGGAACTACAGTCTCCTTTCTCTTACAGATACAGTGGAAAAAGGCCGTTTTAAAATTTTTATAGTGAAGATGTATATATTTAAGCAGAAAGAGAGCATCTCTGAATAATGTTATGAAGTTGGTACCAATCTGAACTATTTGCTTTGATCATTATGAGTATTTATTATTTGTGGTAACTGCCAGGTAAAAGTGAAAGCAAAGGTTGTAAAGCAAGCAATATGGTGAGAATGAATAGGTTTTGTCTGGGTTTTTCAAGAAAGATCAATGGTCATTTTAGTAAAAAAAATATATTTTGTGGTTTGTCTTTTTTATCATTATGAATTATGGTAGTTTTTATATTAACATCATTGCTAAAATTTTTTGCTTTTATGAAATTCCAAAAATTTTTCAATTATATATTTTCTAGGATTTCTTGTGTAGTCTTCAATTTTTAATTGTATTTTAGATCATTTTTTATTCAGCTACAAATTGATTCTTTACAAAATAAATTAAGCCATTTAAACCATCAATTATCCCACAAAGGGATTCATTCTTGGGATTTCAAGAAATAGTTTCAACGCAAGGTCATCATACCTGAATAGATTAATTCTCCTTTATAAATATTTTGTTAATCCTGCAGCCATCTACAGGCCTTTTTTTGATTTGTTCGGATAACATTTACAATACTCTTCTACACAGTAAGTAGGTAGCAGGTTTTCGTTTTAACTGTATTCTTCGCTATAGGAGTGGTTTGGTAATAGCTTGTACAACTAATCTTTGTCAGAGTTTTCAGGATGTCTCCCGCCACAGGTCTCCTTTTTCTTAACACAGATACAACGGGGACAGGCCGCGCCGCCGAAACGAAGCCCGACGCCGCGGGCCCCAGTATAACGAGAATTTGAATTTTTAAGTGAATTCAAATTATTATTAAACTAGGATCTTTGGTGCGAATATTGGAATATTGGAATACTGGTTGCTTTTCTTTGGATTATTTTTTTTCTCGTTTTGTTGGATTTGCTCAGCTTTTCTCTATATTTACAACAGTTTAATTTTGTTGCTATTTATCTCACCCACCCAAGTATGGGAATATGATTATAATAGATTCCAACCCACAAAAAATAAGCATTTGCCGATCAATTTTAGATAATTAAAAGAAAACATTTTTGAATGATTTTTTAATTTTTAATTGATCATTTTTTAATTTTTCGTTGCATGTTTTGGGAGGAAAGGAAAATTCCTGCAGAGAGTAAAGTTAGGTAGGATAATATTTCAATATTTTCTTTGTGTTCTTTACCACATTCTATGATTTATACATAAATATTTTTAGGAACAATGAAAATACTTTTACAGTGGCAACAACAAACAGGTTCACAAACCAAAAGGTTCTAAATGAGTAACATCGCACATTTATACGCAAAAGTTTAAAAGGGAAAAGTAAAGTCTATCTGAATATTTTTATTTTTACCATTCATGACCAAAATACGGTCGGTTCCTTAGTCCCAAAAAATTGTCATTAACTGTGTCTGCTGTATTTGTTATTATTTTCAATAATTTCTGGGAAAATTTTACTTTGCTCGCCTCAACTTTTCTTTTCTCTAAACCTCGAGGTCGACATAACTTTTTTGTGTGGGTCGCGGGGCCATTTTCATTTCCCATTTTGATAAAATAAAAAATATATGGCGGCCGTTCCGTTCACTGTATATATTATGATTATTATTTTAAAAGACGATTAGAAAATGAGTTAGCTATGAAAAAATAGGATTAGATAAATTTTTAAATTAATTATAATTTAAATATATCAAATAATATAAATAATAGTATTTTAATAAACTATAAATAGAAACAAATGAAATTCTAAAAAATATAAATATATAATTGTAAAAATATAGAACTGTACTGAAGAGACCATAATGTAGTGATAGTTAAAGAAAGTAAGTTTTTTATTAATAAAGTAAAAAAAAAATATAATAAAGTAATATACAATGAAATAGTAAATTGAATTAAGATGAAAATAAAATATTAATATAAATGTGAAAAAAAATAAATAAAAGTTGTATATTAAGAATTAGTAATAAAAAATTTGAATTATTGGTCGGATAAAATTAAGATTAATGATTTATATATAGCAATGATAGTAAAATATTATAAATAGTTTTAATAAAGAAGATTCTATAGGTGGGGTAAATGTTATAGAAGATGGGATAGATTTAGTAGTGGAATGATGATAACATGGTGGAGTTATTAATAAGTAAAAATGAGGGGTATTGTTTTGAGGGGTAGAGGGTGTGGGAAATTTGTGTTGGAAATAGTTGAAAGGGGAGGTTAAAAATTGGGAATTATATATATGTGGGGACAATTATTTAGTAGGGGGGTTAATGGGGGGGGTTAAATTTTAGTAATTTTGTATGTTAATATTGGAATAGATAATAAAATGTAATGAAAATAAGAATAAAGATGATTGTGAAAGTTTTGTAAAGGTGATAGTATTGTAAATAGGGGGGTATTACTTGGTATAGTAAAAATAGTTTTTTAATTGGGTTCACAAATAGTAATTGTTAAAATGAGTGGATATTTAGGGATAGATTGAGAATTAAAAAAATTATGGTAGGGGATTTTTATTATGTGGTAGATTTGGGGTATATATAATGTATAATGAGTAATATTATCAGTATGGTTAATGATGGTGAGTGTGTGGTTGGTAGTGGGGTGGGGTTTGCTATATTTGATAGTTTATATTATTATTGGTCTTGTGGAGATGAGTCTGAGAAATATATGTGGGTGTGCGGATTGTTGTTGGAATGAATGATATTTTAGATTGGTTGGAGGTATATGGGGGGAAGATAATATTTGAAAAAGAAATATTATGGTGGTTAGTAATTAATTGTATTTGGACAAAGGTTGAATGTGGGTTGAATGTTTATGGGTGTGTTATTGAGGTGTTATCACAAATATGGTATTATATGCGCTGAGCAGGTAGATAATGGAGGGGTTATTAATTGTATTTGGGATTAATGTTGTAGGGGATGGGTTAAAATTTACGTGTTTAGGGATAAATGTTGAGTAAATTGATATGTGGGGTGTGAAGAGGGATTGAGGGTAAGTAGATAAAAATGTAATTTAAATTGTATGAGGTAATTTTTTTAGATGGGATTAGTTTAATGATGAATTATAAGATGTTGGGTTTAGTGTAGAGGGGGGTATTTTGTTTGTGGAAGATAAGGTGGGGGAGTCATTTTAGTTTTTGATATATGGTTTAGTGGGGTGTTAAGATGTTATAGACGGGAGATGAGGAGTGAGGGGAAGGTTTTTGGTATTGATTAGTTGGTGGTGGTAAGGGTATTTTGTCAATGCTTAAGGTGGGATAAGAGTTTATATAAAAGATAGGGGATTAGTTGTGGGGGGGGGGCAGGGGGGAGTATGTAATTGCGGTGTTTTATTTTTTTATGGTGTGTAGGTTTGTATTGTTTTGGTAGATTAAAATTTGTTTGTAGGTGGGGGTATTATTTAAAGAGTATTTGAAGGGTGTGAATTTTATGTTTTTAGAAGAAGTGGTATAATAAGGGGTGAGTGTATAGTTGGTAGGGGGATTAATGGAAAAGATTTGGTTAATTATTTGGTTAAAGGAATGTGGATTTTTTTTGAACATTAGTATATAGTAGCGTGGAGGGGGTATGTTAAGTGATTATGGGGTGGGGGGATGGGAAATTGGTGTTGAGGGATGTGGGGTTTTGTTATATTGTAGTTTTTTTGATTGTTTGGGGTGTATATTTTGTTAGGGTTTTTATGTTTGTTTTAGGGTGGGGGGGGGATATGTTTGTTGGGAAGTTGTGTATTTTATGATAATTGAAAACGTTTTTTGGTTTGTTATGTGGGGTTTAAGGTGGGGGGGATTATGGAGTGTTTCGTGAAAGGTGGGGGGTTGTAGTAAGGAGGGGTGGGTAGGGGGGATTTGGTTGGATTTACAGTTTGGGGGTTTGATTGTTATATGTGGGGGGTGACTATTGGTTGTTATATTAGGATTTGGTTGATATTGTGATGTGGGTAGGTTTAGGTAAGAGATGTTTGTAGTTATTTTTGTTTTTGTTAGGTTGTAAGGTTAATTTGTGGGATGGGCAGGTAGGATTATGATTATTTTGTAAGTTTAAAGGAAAATTTTTGGGGGATTGGGGTTGCTTGTTTTGGTATTTTGTTTTGGTGATGAGGAAGTGTTTTTTAATTTTGGTTTTGTAATAATTATTTGGGGGTTTGGATGTGATTTTTTTGGGGGAGGTTTTAAGTTAATAAGCTTTGGGGTGGTTGTTTGTAGTGGTTATGGGTTGGTGTTTTTGGGGGTCTAAGGGGGGATTGGTTATATGGTAGGGCGGGGGTTTGTATTTTTAACGTGTTTTTAGTTTTTGTGGGGGTTTATTTTTAGTTTTTTTTTTTTTTTTTTTGAGTTTTTGTTTTTTTTTTTTGTTTTTTATGTTATGGTTAGGAAATGGTTTTTTTTTTTTTTTAATTTTGTTTTTTTTTGATTTTTTTTTTTATTGTTTGATTTGTGGGGGGGAGAGTTAATTTGGGGGGGTTGAATGTTTATTGAGTGATTATAGTGGGTTATGTTAGATTAAGAGTTGGACATGGTGTTTATTTATTTAGGGTTTGTTTTGTGTGATTGTTGGGTATAAGGGTATTTGTGTTATGTAGTGTGGGGTTTTTCATATTAATGATTTTAATATTTAAGTAGAATATGGTGGTTAAAGAATGATTGGGTGGGGGGGGGGGGGAGAGGGTTGCTAGAGGAGAGGTTATTGTTTTTGGGTTTTGGTATTAATTGTTGTTGGGTTTGTGTTTGTGGTACTGGGGGGTAGTTTTGCCAATTTTTTTTTTTTTTTTGTTTTACTTATGCTTTTTCTACTCTTTTTCTTTTTTATCGTTGTGTTTTTCTTTTTTAAGTGTTTTCCTTTTTACTTTTATTTCATTTACTTTCGTTCTTTTCTGTGTGTAATTTCATGTTTATTTTCGTTCTAGACTTTTCAAAAAACTTGAAAAGTCCCATGTGACCGTTTTATATGTGTTTCATGTTGGGGTGTCAAATTTTATTATTGTTTGTTGTGTGGGCCTAATTTATCATTGTCGGGGGCGGTTTTTCTTCATTTACATTGGGGTTGCGTGGCATTGTCGGGAGTAGTGAGGGAGGGATGGTAAGCGGCGGTGTCAAATTTATTTTTAAATAAGGGTGTTTTGAGACAATACCTTACAGTTGGGCTGGGGTTGGGGTAGCCGCTTATGGCAATGCTGCAGGGGACAAGTATGTTTTTGGGTTTGTGGGGGGGGAGAGCTTCGTCGGGGCGATGGTGGGCCGTACAAGTTGACCGTTGGAATGCGGTGTAAAGTTCTGTTTTTTTTGTTTGTCGTTGTTTTTTAATTGCTTTGTTGTGGTGGGGGGGGTGGGGGCCTGCTTCCGCGGGGGGGGCTCAGTTGTGTTTTTTTGTGTTGTAATGTATCATCGAGCCGCACCTTGGTTGTCTTTTTTTTGTTCTTTTGATACATCCTTTTCTCGGATAGGACGTATGTAGAGGTTTTGACCATAGGCGGGGCTTCTTTGGTGTAGGGCATGATTGATTTTTTTTTTGTTTCGTATCATTTTTTTATTATTGTTTCCTTTTTTTATTTCTGCCTTTTAGTGAGGATGGTTGAATATGTTGTATTGGTTTGTGGAAGTAGTTTCCTATTTTTTTTCAATGGTATTCTTATCTATGTGAAGAATCACTACTGACATTATTTTTGGAGACGAACTTCTCGTAACACTTGTATCATAAGCTGAAAACCCACTGTGTAGACGTTCGCAATATTAATTCTGTCTTTGGTTTACTTTTGAAATATCGTAGACAGCCGTAACCAATGTTTATTATTTTTTTTTTTCAATTATATCCTCGCTGTGCGTTAAAGAGATTTTCCAAAACTCGGTTTTTTATGTTTTAAACTTCTGAACACATTCTGGAGCTTGTGATTTTTGCTTGTTCAGTGTTTTAGCGAGTTGCGTGTTTTTACGAGTTATGTGGTAGTGGGGTGTTTGTTTTGATCGATCATGTATTGAATTTGAAAAAAATTGCCGGGGGGATCGGGTGGTGGGTGATGGAAAAGGGATCAAGTTATGTGTTGGTTGGTGGGCTTGGGGGGTCGGTGTTAGAGTTTTTCTTACCATTCTTTTATTTTTTTATTATTTTTTATTTTTCTCTTTTTTTTCTTCTTTTGTATTCCTTGTTTATATTGCCATTTTTCTTTTTTTTTTATCTCAAGACATATTTGACTCTTCGCTAGTATTCTTTTTTCTAGGTGTTTTTTCTCTAACTAGTATTAAACATGTAGTAGTATTGAATGAGCGTGGGAGCTCGGAGGGGGGGACTGATATTTTATGGGGGTTGTGTAGCGGGGGGGGTAGACGAATATGGCGTGGGAATGTAAATGCTATTTGGCAATCCTCTACTGCAGTTATCTTGTTAGTGACCAGATTGGCTTATGTACGCGTTAATTGCCGTCATTGTTTTTATTTGACCCTATTCATTTTCTATCACTGTAGAAAGAAGTTGTTATTTATTTTGTAGGGTACTTAGTATGAAGCGGTTCTGCATAAAGTTATCACTTTTCGGGTTTTTTATTTTTTTAGATTTTTAGACTTACCCAAAGGCCTGCTTCTGAAAGGTTTATGCTGTGGCGTGATTCGAATGGTGATCCCTTGAGAGAGGGGCTTTTTTCAATATTTTCTACTAGATTTTTTATTCTTATGGTTATTTTTTTTTTTTTTTCTGTATTTTTTTTTTATTTTTTTACGTGTGGTTTTAGTTTTGAGTTTGTACTTAGGAGATTTACTTGGGGTTGATTATTTTCACTAGGCGGGAGTAGGCATCTGTTAGGGTGTGATCTCTAGGTAGAGGGCACGTTTGTTTGTGATGTGGCGGGCAGAGGGGGGCCGGCTAAGATTTTTGTTATTTTAAATGTGTTGTAATTATTTTTTATGCTTGGAAGTGGTATCTTTGTTTTTTTGTTGAGTACGTTCTCTGAGTGTGTTATTCTTTTGTTATGTTTTAACGCGTATGATTTGTCTTAAGATTTTACCAGAATAATTTTTTGAGTTTTTATTTCTTATAGATTGGTTTTTTACTGGGGCGGTTGGGGGTGGGATGAGGCCTGCCGGAGCTTGTGGTGTCTCTTATTTTGTTGTGTATAGTGTGGTCGTATCTGATAATTTTGGGCTCGGCTGTGCGGGAGGGATCGTGGGGCTGGTGAGGGTTAATACTGATTGGATTTTTTCAGGCTTGAGTTGGTGGGTCTGGAGATGTGGTAGGGGTTTCTGCCAGGCGGTTTTGGCGCATAGATTCTTTTTGCTCTAGATGTGTTTCGGCCTAAGGGGGTTTATCAAGAAAATTGTCAAGTTTGTAAAAAAAGTTTCATAACGTCTTTATATAATCATGAATTATGTATTTTTATTAACTGTCTTATGCTTAAATTTTTGTCTTTTATAAAATTCCAAAAATTTTTGATATATTTTCATGATTCTTGTGTAGTCTTCATTTTAATTTGTATTCTAGTTACATTTATTCAGGGGAAAAAATGTTCTTTACAAAAATAAAAATTAAGCCCATTATTTAACCACTCTCCAATTATTTTCCACAAAGGGTTTTCTTTTTGGGATCGATTCAAGAAATAATTTTCAACGGAGTCAATACTATACTGAAAACGATTATTTCTTTCTTCATTAATATTTTGTTAATCCTGCTTGCCGCACCTTACAGGCATTTTGATTAGTTTCGATAACATTAACAATGTCTTCTCACAGTAGTATAGTAGTAGCAGGTTTCTGTTTTTATGTATTCTTCGCTTAAATAGGAGTGTGTGTTGGTATTAGCTTGTCACTTATCTCTTTTTGTCAGATATGTTTTGGATTGTCTCGCTGTCTCTTTTCTTACAGATACACGGAAACAACAAAAAGGGCCCCGCATTTGGCACCGAACTTTGAATATTTTTTTTAAGTGAAGTAAATTTATTTTTTAAGCATTGATTTTGGTGGAATATTGGAATACTTGGTGCTTTTTTTCCTTTTTTTTGGATTTGTCAGCTTGTCTTATATTTAAAACAGTTAATTTGTTGGTATTTATTTCTCACCCACCCAAGTATGGGATATGCAAGAGATTCACCCAAAAAAAATAAGCATTTTGCGATCCTTTTTAGATATTATAATGAAAACCATTTTTGAATGATTTTTTATCGATCATTATTTTAATTTTTGTTGCATGTTCTTGGAGAATTCCTGCAGAGGAAGTTTATTTAGGATAATATTTCAATATTATTTGTGTTTTTACCCATTCATGATTTATACATAATATTTTTAGAACAATGAATTACTTTATAAGCGGCGAACAACAACAGTTCACAACAAAAGGTCTATAACATCACCAATTATACGCAAGGGTTTAAAAGGGATAAAAGATATAAAGTCTCCATCCTGAATATTTTATTTTTACCCCCCCCCCCCCCCCCACCCCATTCATTGACCAAAAATACGGTGGTTCCTTAGTCCCAATTTGACCATTCATTTACTGTGTCTGTGTTATTTTCCAAAATTCTGGAAGAAAATTTTATTTTGCTCGATCAACTTTTCTTTATCTAAAACCAGAGGGTCGACAAACTTTCTGAGTCGCGGGCCCATTTTGATTAAAAAAATACAAATATACTGGGCGGGCCCGTCACCTGTCGGGGACCAGTTTTCCGAAGAAAACGCGAATATTGTACCTCTTTTAAGTACACGCCGTTTTTTTACATTCCTATTCATGCTTTAATATATGTTCATTGATAAAACTTAAAAAGGAATTTATAACTTTTGGGAGATATAAACCCGATTATTAAAAAACTATTTTTTTTTTTAAAACAAAAAAAAATTGTTGTTGTCAAACAATTTTAATGTGAATGTTGATGTTGTTTGCATTTTTTTGCCAAATGTCAAATAAGTCATATTTCTGATATTGGAGCAAGAAAATTTGTTTAAGACATCATTAAACACGGTTCATAAGAATAAACGTGATATTTAAACGTCGGTATCGATAGGTTTATTTTTTGCCAAAGTTCATCTTGGAAATATTGTTCGCCATATATGTGTTCCCAAACCCATGGATGCCATTATTTTTTTCGCCTTTTTCTCTGATTTCGGAAATAGAGTTCCAGAGATATATGTTCTATATTTAAAAACACTTCCGGAGAAAGAAGTAAGTTTTAACGCGACAACTTCGACTTTTAACGTTTGTATTATTATGAAGGTTCAATCGTTCCATCCCACGAGCCATTGTCCGCATCGTTCATGGCATCAACACAAAAGAAACGCGTTTTCTTTTCAGA
>CAVMBJ020000244.1:0-14645 GCA_963675895.2 Styela plicata
GGGTCTAGTGAAGTTTAGTACCATAATACCTTTAAAAGGCAGCACAATCATGAAATTTGGATATATTGTTAGGCACCCCAAAAAAACCTCGCATACCAAAAATGACGTCACTGCGACGTCATATGACGTCATAACAAGCCAAAAAAAACGCTCGCACACGCCCTCAGTGACGTCCTAAAAAACACTGCGATAACGCTATGGGTTAGCGCTCATTCTCAGTTTACGCATCGATTCAATTACTTTCTTTTGTTCTCTTCTTTTTAAACCTTCGGTTCATTCATTCACATGAGGTTAAGCGATTTTAAACACCTAACGCCATAAATTATGTAAGAGCTCCGCGCTAAGTTGCCGATTCCAAATCCCCCGCGCATATAAAGAGAGCCAGTACGTGGACATATTAAACGGAAGGGCGATAAAAGTTGAACTCCACATGAACATGATGGACTGGCCCATGGTATTGACATGTTTTTTTACGTGTCGCTAATTCCCAATGAACTTTTTAATGAACCTGAAAAAGCTAATATGCCCAGCATGAGATTTGTAGTGCCACAGCCATAATTCGCCTAAAAAATGCCAATACCCAGCAATGAAGTTAGTGCCTCAGCCATATTCCTCTTAAAAGGCTAATACCCCTTCCTTAAGATGAGAACTTAACGCCATGAAGTCCTTTAATATGTAATATCACCTTATGAAGTGAGTGCCCGCCATAACGGTCTATAAATGCTAATATCCCCTCATGCAGTTTAGTACACAGGCCATATTGACTCAAAAAATGCTAATATCCCCTCTGATGTTGAGTACCACGACCATAATGGCCCCTAAATATGCTAATAACTTCATGTAGTTGAGTACCACGGCCATATTGGCTCAAAAATGCAAAAATCCCCCTATGAAGTGAGTACACGGCCATAGTTGGCTCATAAAAATGCTAAATATCCCTCATGAATTGGGAGTACCACGGCCATATTACTCAAAAAATGCTAATATCCCTCATGGAAGTTTAGAGTACCACGGCCCTATTGACTCAAAAAAATGTTAATATCCCCTCATGAAGTGAGGACCACGGACCATAATGGCCTAATACGCTAATAACGTCCTCATGAAGTTGAGTACACGGCCATATTGGCTCATATAAATGCAACTATCCCTCATGAAGCTTGAGTTACCACTTTGCATATTGGCGTCAAAAATATGCCAAATTTAAATTCCCCTCATGAACCTGGAGTACCACGGCCCATCTACTTCGGGAGCTCAGAATAATATTTAATTTATCCCCTCAAAGATGAGTACCACGACATAATGGCCCTAAATACTGCTAATACCTCCTCATGAAGTTAGTACCACGGCCAATAATTGACCTCAATATAGAAAAATTCTCCTCATGAAGTTAGATAGTACCATCCGGCCATTCTATGTATGGACCCTAAATAATTTTGAAATGCTAAGCTTTATAACATGAAAAAGGTTAGTACCACCTGTCCTTATATATCAATTGACTCTAGAATAATGAATTCCTTCCTAATATCCTCTCATAATTCGTAGTGTGAATTTGTTGATACCACGCATCGGATGGCCCTGAAAATGCTAATGGGCTGCCATGACTGATTGGATTAACTATACGAAAAAGCTACATTCAGTTTTTCAGGATCCATACCAGCTTTGGAATTGGTCGCGAAAATGGATTGCTGGTTTTCATCACTCAAGAAACACAATTTCAAAATAATGCAGCACATTACTTCTTTAAGTTTGATGACCATTTAAACCCAGAATCCTGTGTGTTCTTTCAACTTGATCGCACAGAGGCGCTTAACCAAATTGAGTAATATACCAGACGAGTAGAAAGAGTTTATGTCTTATGACTCCATACATATACTCAAAGAATTTTATTATCAGACTTTGCAAGTTTCCTCGATATCATAGATGTTTATATAAAGAACCTACAGATGGCTCATATGCCTCACTTTGTAACAAAAGAAATGGTGATGTGATATTTTGTCGTAGATTTCGCCTCAATATATGAACGAAATAATAACGTGCTGGATATCACCTCTGTGCAGCCTAGTCAGCCTATTCACATATAATGTATTCATGTAAAAAAAATGGAAATGTATGCGTCCTCTGCTTTGCTTTACGTTAAAAACAATAGTCCACAAAAAACGTTTGATACTGGGGGGATACTGGGTTGTGTGAAGATAAAGGACACTTTCATTAGTTCAACTAGATTGCTGACTGCGTAATGTGGAGGGGAACCAAATAGTCTGTATATCGATATGAAAAGTGGATTTAAAATAAAACGAATCTAACACGATTCATCAATATCTATATTTTAAGATATAAGTTTACATGTATGAAGATTATAATATTATTCGTGTTGAATCTTCGTGCCATTATACTTGATCATTTTCAGCTCTTTCTATCCGTAACAAAGTGAGTTTTCGCTAGAATTGGCCTATAAGGAGGATGAACTGGACTACGCCCTTAATTCCCACACTGACACACTGTGTCAGTATCCACACACAGCATACCAACTCAATTTTTGTGTAAGATGTTTGTTCACGAAAACTTTTAAGTGAAACCGGGTAAAAGTTTGTGATGAAAGTATACGCTAGTGTTACTTCAGCCGAATTTTTATGAGCTCTTTTCGGTATTTCTTTATAGTGAGGAGATCTGAACGAATCTGGATAGGAAGAGAAAATCAATTGTGCTGTGGAGTACAATTGGAATAGTTACCTAAAAGTCAAGAAATAACTATACCAGGCTTAACCAATCAGCTATGAACTAATTAGTTCATAACGAGCACATCATAACACTAGTTTTGAATCTACATAATGTTATATTTCATTAGGGGTTCTATCCCGCGCAATCCATTGCTGTCGAGTCAAACATGGTCGAATGCCTTAAACTCAGACAGAACTCAAAGCGTTGGACTATGCAAGAAACGATTTATTACAAACGTTCGGAAAAATTTTTTTACTGAAATTTAAAAATTATTTATATTTCCAAACTATTTCTATGTAGATAACACGCAATATTTGTCCAGGGGTATTAAGTAATTTTAGACTTCATTTTATCAAAAAAATCTTTTCCAATTACCATAATCCCAGATCAACTGTAGTCTCATGTGCATGGTATTCTGTATTGAAATATCTGAAAATAAATAGTGTAATCTGAAATATCGCGTTTCACAATGATAACGAAGAACTTCCATCGATTAATCTTTTTAACTATGATCCCAATTACGCGAGTGACGTTTCACTGCGATGTTCAGTTGGGGAACTATGATAGCATATTTAAGGCCATTTCTGAACCATGTTACTCTCAAATTCGACGATTGGCCATTATTAATTTAATCGCGCGCGCAGTCACTTTGACCGATGCTTACTCAAATGTCGAGAGCAGTGAATATTAACCACGTGTTAATAATTGATTTGGCCGTTGGTATAATATACTTTCAATACTGCCTGGTGATACTTAGAAGACTTCAATACGTCGTTATATGAATTTGTGGCCACTCAACGTTCATGAGGTGAATAATAGCATATTTTAAAGTCAAAAATAGCGTGACAATATACTAACCTTTCCATAGGTATAACACTTCATGAAGAGTGATAATTGCGTAAAATTAAAAGTCATTATATGGCCGTTTTATGTACGTAAACTTTCTATGATAGTCGATATTTATTAGCGTATTTAAGAGTCATAAATCCCGTAAGGTACTCACAAATTCATGAAGGGATTTTAGCATTTTTCACACGGGCTATTTTTGCCGTGTGCACTAAACTTCCATGAGCCCGCGGAATTATGCTGTTACGTTAAGAGTCAACTTTATGGCCGTTGTACTAAACCTTCATCGCACTCCTTATAGAAGCGTAATTTAAGGGTCCATGATGGGCCGTTAGGTATGCTCAAGAAATCATACCCACTATGGATAATTCAGACATTTTGTTGAATGCCAATGATGGCCGTGGTTACTCAAACTATCATGGAATTGGAGGTATTATGTCTATACGAAGTCATTATGCCGTAGGTACTTTCATGATGAGTGAGCTATTCGATTTGCAGGGCCATAAATGGTTAAGTTTGGTACGTCGAACCTTTCAATGACGTAGGTCATATTATATGTTTTCCAGGGCCATTCATGGCCGTTAGGCTAAACTTTCATGTATAGATAATTACTTTCTCATAGAGGGCCATCATACCTCAGAAGGGCATATGCGCATTTGTATTTAGAGTCAAGGCCGTCGGTACTCTCAACTTTTGAAGGTCTATATTCACAATTTAGGCGCTACTAAAACTTCATGAGGACAGTTATTAAGACGTATTTGTTCAGGGTCCATAATGGCAATGTTGTACTCTAACTTCCATTATGAGGGAGAACACATTTATTAGAGTTCAAGCTGGCGTCTAGGTACACAACTTAGTGGGTGAAGCAGGTTAGCTCAATTTTTCACACGGAACGATTCATGGCCGGGTAATTAACTTAAGGACGTATTTAGTATTTTCAGGGCCATTATGGCCAGTGGTAAGCGATCTTTCATTACATACTTATTCACATTTTCGTTGCCTCAAATTGATGGGATACTCACTACTTTCATGAAGGGGAATATCAATTTGGCCATTATGTTTACTTGGGACTAAACTCATGAGAGTTAAGATTTATTTTTCATGGATTAAATCCAATGTGTACGTCAATACTTTCATGAAGGGATATGTCGCATTTTTGTCAATAAAGCCAATGGTACTTCAACTTCATTATGGATATCTGGTATATCTTCCAGGCTGCATCGATGTGACTCCTGTGCAAGGTACTGAACTTTCTATTCAGGTGAAAATTAGCATTTTCCAGGGCCATTTTGGTGTGGTACTCAACTTTATCAGGGGCTATTCACATTGTCAGGGACATTATAGCCGTTTACAATCAAGCTTCATGTAAGGGTCCATTTCACGATGGTGAGCGACGGGTATATTGGTGGTACTATACCTTATGAGGCAGATCAGTTAGAATATTGTTCAGGGCCATTATGGCCGGGATTACTCACGACTTCATGAATAGGGATAAATCGCATTTGTTTTGAGTCAATATGGCCGTGAAGTACTAAAGTACTCCTGCTTAAGAGGTACTCTTCAAAATTTGTTCAGGACGAATATATGGTCGTGTTAGGTACTAAACCTTCATAAGGAGATATTAGTATTTTCATCAGGCCAATCCATGAGCTCGTCGGTACTCAACACTTCAAAGAGGAGGCTATTCAAACATATTTTCAGGGCCTTTATGTGCCGTGGTACTCAGAACTTCCATGAAGGGATATTGTGTAGAATTTTTTAAAGTCCAACATGGGCCGTGGTAACTCAAACTTCAATAAGAGGATTAATATAGCTTTTCATTTTTGAAATGCCAATAGTGGTCGTGTGGTACTCCAACTTCATGACGGAGGGATGGCTATGTATCATTGTTCGAGGCCCATTAATGGCTTTGTGTACTGAACTTCAAAGACTCATTACGAAGGGCGGGCATCTAAAAGATGAGTACGCAACCTTCATGAGGATTTATTAGCGTCATTTAAGGGTCGCAATTCAGGCCGTTTGGTACCAAACTTCATGAGGAGTTCTTTGACTGCGTATTTAACATCTAATTGCAGGTCGTGGTAACTCAACTTCTATTGAGATAGGAAAACCGTTAGCCATTTATCCAAAGGGTCCAATATGGCCGTGGTACTCAACTATCATGCACGGGACTACTAGCAATTTTTTGATCGTATATACGTAATAGTCAACTTATGCCGAGTAATGCAGTTCTTAATCTTTTCATCCATTGAGGGCACAGAATCGCTTCACAAGCTGTGACACATTGTCAGGGCTATTATGGGCGTGGTACTCAAATTCATGAGGGGATTATTAGCATATTTAGAGTTTGATCCAATATATCGGCTCGTCGTAGGTACTAAACTTTTACCGTGAGGGGATATTAGCATTCTAATTGTAGAGCCAGCTTATTTATGCCGTGGCATAGTCTCAACACTTCATAAGGTGTGCGCATATTTGCGTTTTGAGTATGGACTTTCATTAGGCTGTAGTTACTCATGCTTTAGCCAAGGGGTATTGAGACATTTTTAGGGGATTTTATGGCACAGTATCGGCACTAATTTTCCATGCTGGTGTGTCTAGTATTGGCTCATTTTTAGGGTGAAATGATATGGCATGTGTCTACTAATCTTCATGCCTTGGGCAGATACAAGACGTTTTTAAGGTCATTAACTAAAGCGTTCTCATTGGAGGTAATTAGCGACAACGCATCCTGTATGGCCAAGTCACATCCGATGTTCTGTTGTGGAGTTTCTACTTGTTTACTCGCTTCTCGTAATTAACTGTCTAGTATGGTCTTTATATGGATTTGAATTCGGCCTTAGGGCGCGGGTTAATGATATTGGCGTTTAGGGTGTTAAATCGTTGCAGTACCTAATTTGTCATGACCATGACCGATAAGGTTAAAAAGGTAAAAGACAAAAGACATAGTAAGTTGTATCTCGACGTGCGTAAACGGGAGAATGAGCGCTTAACGCCATGTGCGTTGTCTCAGGTGTTTATGTATAGACGTCAGTGAGGAAGATATTTATTAATACTTTTGTCTTCAATAACAGGTAGCTTCTGACGTCATACGCCGACGTCGCAGTGACGTAATTGTTTGCGTATGCTCGAGGTTTTTTTTAGGGGTGCCTAACAAATATATATCCACAATTTCGGGTCTAGTGATGTTTAGTACTCCCAAGTAATTCCTTTCTAAAAGGTAGCACATACATGAAATGATTGGAAATATATTGTCAGGTCACCCTTAGAAGAAAACACCTTCGCATACACAAAAATGACGTCGCACTTCGAACTACCCCCCCCTCATATGACGTTCCATAACAAGCCAAAAACGACCGCTTCGCACACCCCTCATCAGTGACGTCCCTAAACAAACATTACTGCGATATAAAAAAACGCTATGGCGTTTAGCGCTCATTCTCCGTTTACCACTCCTCTCAATTACTTTTCATTTTGTTCTCTCCCATTTTTAATAACCTTCGGTCCATTCAACCAATTTAGGTAAAACATTTTAAAAACACCTACACGCCATATATGAAACCAGCGCTAAAGGCCGAATTCAAACCCATAACCAGACATCCTTAAGCGTAAAAACGGATAAGCGAACAAAAGTGCCACACCTCACATTCCACAAAGAGGACGAGTGGACCACGCGAGTCGCAATTCCCCCCCGCCCCCCCCCAAGCCCAAAAATATAAAATGAACCTTCACAACATGCTCTCAACAAAAGCCCCACAAAGCAGATAATATCCACCGGCCCAGAAATTCCCCAAAAAATGCCAAAAACCCCAGCATGGAAGAAATAGGTTGCCAAAGCCAATAAATTCCCCAAACAGGCCAATAACCCCCTTTCATACAGTGGAGAACTCAAGCCATGGACGACTCTTTAACTAACGCGATCTAAAGAACACCCTTATTAAGTTGAGTGCCCACGGCCATACGGGCTCTATAAAAATGTAAATAAACCTCCTCATGAAGTTTATAACCACGGCCCAAATGGCTTCAATACCAATGTCTAAAAAATCCCCTCATGAAGAATTGAGTCCCACGGCCAACTTGCCCTGAACAGCCCCCCCCAAGCAAAAATCAGCCCCTTCCCATCCAAGTTGAGACCCCCCGGCTCAAAATGATTCTATACCAAAAGCTAAACACCCCATTACAGCCATTGAGAACCCACGCCCAACTGACCCTTCCCATTTGAAACGCCCCTCAATCCTAGAGACCCACGCCAACACGACATAAAAAACACAACCTAAAAACCCCTAATGCCGTTGAGAATACCACGAACCATCACCATGACCCTCAAACCGCTCTAAAAAATTCCTCCTCACAGTCCTTTAAGAACCCCGGCCCAACATTACACAGCAACCCAATGCAAATATCCCTTTACAAAGCAGTGTTACCTTACGGCGCAAACAGGGCCATGCAAAGGCAAAACTACCCCCATCATTCAGTTGAGACCCCCGTACCATCTGGCCATCCAAACTCTAAAACGTCCTCAATGCAGATTGAGTCCCCACGGCCAAGCATTTGCCCTCAAAACAATGTGAAAAGCCCCTCATTTAAACGTTTAAACACCAACGGCCGATGCCCATGGACTCTGAATACGGCTAAAAACCCCTTATGAAGTTGAGTTACCCACTGACCAAAATGGCTATCAACAAAATGCTAATAAACCCCCTCAATGCACTTTTTGCTAACCTCTATGTCCCTACCCAGACCCATAAATACGCTAAACGCCGCCTCAATCCTAAGCGACCCACTGCCAACGCCCGCCACAATGGCTCATACCACCCGCCCACAACCCCTTCAACGCCGTGAAGTAACCCACGGCCTCATTGACCCTCCCAACCCTAATAACAGTCCTGAATCCGAATAATACCACGGGCCAACATGACCACACCCAATTCGGCCACACCTCTCTTCCAGGTCCTAATCTTCCACGGACATACAATGCCCCATCCCAGGGCTAATATCCCAAACTAATCCTCCTTAAGATACCCCCCCTACGCCCAGTCCATGGCCCTACCACCCCGCTAAACCACCCGGTCCACTCCAGCCGATAAGACCCCCGGCCCAAAACCACACCCCCCCCATGGCGCCATCACCCATCATCACATTGGAGTATCCACGGCCAAACCAGACCCATAAAAAAAACAAAAATCCACCGACACACACACCATCAAAGTTTAAAACAGACCCCCGCCCACAACACTCGTACACTCTGGAATACCCGCAACACACCCCACCACAATCCTAATTTAGGACTACTTGACCCACCTTGCCTCATAACCACCTCAAAATATCCTCTCATTCCCATATAGACCCCCTGCCAATATTGACTTTCCCAATGCTAAACAACCCCTCCACGCTCTATGTAGACACCACGGCCATAACGGTCCCACAGACGGCACCACCCCACCACATAGAAAGTTTCGAACCGACTGCCAATAATTACCTTTACCCCTGCGCCCATCACTTCAACAAAGACATTGAGTACCACAACCATTTAAATGCCTTCCCAACTGTCCTCATCCCCACATGAAGTATATTTATGTACACGGGCCTATCAATACACTCCCCCATCTCCTTGTACCCCCTTAATCCGAATTTTGAGAACAACGGTGCCCACCATGGCCCTAACCAATGTGAAACACCCTTAAAGCGTGTAGAGACCCCCTCACCAACAATGTGACCAAATACCGCTCATTACCTACCTCTCGAATTTGAGTAACACGGTCTCAGAAATGAATTCACACCCAGCTATAACACCCATTCCATGTCCATTCAGTGAAAACTAGAAACCCTAATCATTACAACAAACGATTAATCAATGAAGTTATCCATTTACATTTACAACGGATATAGACGATTACGTAACCAAGCTACAAAACGTAACCCCTCAATCATTTTAGACCCATGGGTCCCACAATCCCCACAGTTGCTGCATTATGTAATAAAACATTTATTTGAAACAATAGAAAAAAATATTAATCCCTGACAGACTATTTAACAATATACGGTGGGGGGACGCATAGATGTTGGACCAGAAAATAAAAATGACAATTTTTAGTTAAAAAATTTTCCGATAAAATGTAGATATCAAGCATTAAAACAGGTCACAGTTTGAGTTCTGTACGTTTAAGCATCTCCACCATCCGAACAGACCTCGAACGCACAAAGTAAGCCATCGCGGATCAAAAAAACGCCTAATACAAACCTAATTATACCATCCACAAAATCAACTCACAGCCTTCATGAACTGCAGTTATCGACAGGTTTAGCTGTAGTCCTTTAGGTACTTTCCTTGTACTCCAGCAATTACGACCATGTAATGCAAATTGTTCCAGATTTCTCCCTATAGTACAAAGGAGCTATATACAACGCTGAAGTAACATACGCTATCTTTAAGTATGCCAAACTTACCAATGATTCCACTAGCCAGTTCGTGAATCCCCCCCCCTTACATAAAAATTGATTGTACAGCTGTGGGTGGAACTAACAATGTCAGTAGAGATAAGGTAGACAGTTCACCTCACTTAGCCCATGTGAAAACTTTGCCCGGAGAAGCGAGATCACCAAAAATCCGTCTAACGATAATTCCCTCCCCCAGGACGAATATCTTAAACTATAATGAATACGATTTGTCTTTTATTACCCACCAGCCGTCCATTAGCCCAAAAACTCTTATAAAACGGTCATACATTGGGAAATCTATGAATGCAATGAAAGGTACCAACTCCAACCCAGTCCCCAGTATCAAACGGCCGTGGATATTTTTTAACGAAAGCAAGATTTTCATCCATTTTTAAATGGCTATGATATGTGAAAGGACTGTGCATTAGAGTATTCCAGCAGTATTTTCGTCAAATGAGCCAGAATCCTCGAAAACATTTTTCACCAATTCCATGTTCAACATATCGCCAGCCTCTGTATTTATAAAACATTCTGGATGGGAAAGCTCCGCGGATAAAATTTTGAATCTATGGGCAAAAACAAACCTTTTTTTTTCGTCTAGAGTCCAGACATCACGTGGTAACTAGCGCCTCATGTGCGATCTATTCACAGGATTCTTGCCCTTATGCGGGTGGAAACTCAAAATCAGGTGCTGCGATATAACCATTATTCTTCTTGAGGATGAAACAGCATTCATTTCGACCAATTCACAAAACTGTGGGGGATCTGAAACGGAACATTAAGGAGTCAAACGTATATTGGAATCTAAACCAACATGCAGCCCAAGAAAACCACTCTTTAAGTCGAAATCGTTGATACCATTCAACCAAAAATCGAATTTATGATCTATTCATAAAGGCTATGGTACTCAAAAAAATATAAATGGAGCACTTTTCATGTTAAAATTATTGCATTCCGGCCGCGTTATGTCCATGCCATGAATCTACGCAACTACAAAAAGGGGCGCTAAAAAATATAAAAAACTTTAGTCGTGCAACTCATTCAAAGAATCTACAAATGTCCAAAAGGCTAAACATTAATTCAGGGCCAAAATTAACGTAGATAGCTCCAATTCTGAGGGGATGAGAAAAGCATATATTCGTCTCAAATAAGTAGATGGTGAACCAACAATCTATCCTTCAGGGGATTATATGCATTTATTTAGCCTTTATCACCGCAATCCGAAGTTCATTAGGGGCTTAATAAGGAATACAGGGTCAAGTATGGCTGTGTTCCACAAAAACAACATGAGGATAATTAGCGCTTTTAAGAGTTAATACGACGAACCACACGAATACTACAATACGAGTATTTGAACCTAATCATCCAGGCAGTACTATATGTATATTTTTATTTATCAAATCAATTTTAAATGTATACATAACGACAGGCGTATTCGCCTGAAGCAAGATTATGATACAAAATAATTCCCAGATAAAAGCATACTTAGCATTAACAGTCAGAAAACTTATTCTATATATAATACGGCCCTAATGGATATCGCCTTATTGAGGTTATACTTGATCACACTCTAAGACTCACGAGACATTGATCGATTCTGGTAAAACTACATAATGAAAATCGATTCCTTCACATATATTTCATATATGGGTAAACAAACACATGTCGTAGGGAATCTCAACACCAAGACGGCACAAAGTTTCATTATAACGAGTCAATTTGGCCGTGTAACTCGACTATATCACGACTTCAACGTGGTACTTAAGATCTTAATTCACATGAAATATAACTCTAAAGAAACTTATATAATAACGAATTCCCATAGCCCTCTAATGTGCCGTGGCCCACAATACAAGGGGGGGCAAAATAGACATAAAATTGCAAAATCTTGCCCATTGCTAGAGAACAACAAAATCACGATGTTTTACTTAGCCTAATTCATACCAATATGGCCATGGTTAACTAAACTTTCATGAGGGTTTATTCACAATTTAACTCAAACGCCATTATGGCCCGTTGTACTCAATACTGGAGGGGATATTAGCATTATATCCAGAGTAAGTAATGGGACCGTGGTACTCAACTTCATAGGGGGAACTACTAGCGTAATTAGGGTCTGTTTGGCCGTGATGGTAACTACAACAATCATGAGGAAGATATTACCGCGATTTACTGGCCCAACGTTATGGCAGTGGGCCTCAACAATTACATGCAGGGGACATCGCAAAAAATTAGAGTCACATTATGGCCGTGATACTCAAACTTCATGAGGGGATACTAGCATTTTTTGAGCCAATATGGCCGTGGTATTACACTCATGGAGGAGATATTAGCGTGATTTTGTCATTCTGGCCGCTGCGTTTACTAAACCTTCATGAGGAGAACTATAGCGATATTTAGTCATTATGGCACGTAAAATAAAACTTCATGAGGGAAATTAGCGTAAAAAAGACAAAGATAAAAAACAAAAAATAATAAACTTCATGAAGGGTTATTCGCATTTTTAGAGGCAATTTGGCCGGGGCACAAAACTCCAATGAGGACTTATTTGCGTATTTAGGTCAATATGACCGTGGTACTAAACTTCATGAGGGGATATTAGGATTTTCAGAGTCATTATAGCCGTGGTACTAAACCTCATCAGGAGTTATTAGCGTATTTAGAGTTAATATGGCCGTGGTACTAAACTTCATGAGGAGTTATTAGCGTATTTAGGGCCATTATGGTCGTGGTACTCAATTTCATGAAGGGATATTCGCATTTTTAGAGTCAATATGGCCGTGGGTACTAAACTTCATGAGGACTTATTAGCGTATTTAGGGCCATTATGGTCGTGGTACTCAACTTCATGATGGGATATTAGCCTTTTCAGGGCCATTATGGCCGTGGTACTCAACTTCATGAAGGGATATTCGCATTTTTAGAGTCAATATGGCCGTGGTACTAAACTTCATGAGGACTTATTAGCGTATTTAGGGCCATTATGGTCGTGGTTACTCAACTTCATGAGGGGATATTAGCATTCTCTGTGCCATTATGCCGTGGAACTCAAATTCAGGGGGGATATTAGCATATTTAGAGTCATTATGGCCGTGGTACTTAACTTCACGAGGAGTTATTAGCCTATTTAGGGCCAATATGGCCGTGGTACTAAACTTCATGAGGGGATTATTCGCATTTATAGAGCCGTCATGGCCGTGGTACTCAATTTCATTGGGGATATTAGCGTATTCAGAGTCATTATGGCCGTGGTACTAAACTTCATGAGGAGTTATTAGCGTATTTAGAGTTAATATGGCCGTGGTACTAAACTTCATGAGGAGTTATTAGGTATTTAGGGCCATTATGGTCGTGGTACTCAATTTCATGAAGGGATATTCGCATTTTTAGAGTCAATATGGCCGTGGTACTAAACTTCATGAGGACTTATTAGCGTATTTAGGGCCATTATGGTCGTGGGTACTCAACTTCATGAGGGGCTATTCACATTTTCAGGGCATTATGGCCGTGGTACTCCAATTCATGAGGGGATATTTGCATTTTTTAAGCCAATATGGCCGTGGTTACTCCAATTCATGAGGGGATATTTGCATTTTTTGAGCCAATATGGCCGTGGTACTCAACTTCATGAGGGGATATTTGCATTTTTGAGCCAATATGGCCGTGGTACTCAACTTCATGAGGGGATATTTGCATTTTTTTAGCCAATATGGCCGTGGGTACTCAACTTCATGAGGTGATATTAGCGTATTTAAGGACTTCATGGCTTTAGTTCTCATCTTTATGAAGGGGTATTGGCCTTTTTTGGGGGAATTATGGCTGTGGCACTAATCTTCATGCTAGGGTATTGGCATTTTTAGGGGAATTATGGCTGTGGCACTAATCTTCATGCTGGGCATATTAGCTTTTTCAGGTCATTAAAAAAGTTCATTGGGGAATTAGCGACACGCATGTCCAGTCCATCATGTTCATGTGGAGTTCACTTTTATCGCTTCCGTAATATGTCACGTATGGTCTTTATATGGTTTGAATCGGCCTTAGCGCGGTTCATATATGGCGTTAGGTGTTAAATCGTTTACCCATTTGATGAATGACCGAAGGTTAAAAGGAGAGAACAAAAGAAAGTAATTGAGCGAGTGCGTAAACGGAGAATGAGCGCTAACGCCATAGCGTTATCGCAGTGTTGTTTAGGACGTCACTGAGGGCGTGTGCGAGCGGTCGTTTTTGGCTTGTTATGACGTCATATGACGTCGAAGTGACGTCATTTTTGGTATGCGAGGTTTTTTTAGGGGTGCCTGACAATATATCCAAATTTCATGATTGTGCTACCTTTTAAAGGTATTATGGTACTAAACTTCACTAGACCCCAAATTCATGATTGTGCTGCCTTTTAAAGGTATTATGGTACTAAACTTCACTAGACCCCTATTTAGTCTGTCCCATGATATAATATTTTACTCAGTACTTCAAGTACATTCAACAAAAAACATAGGTTACTGATGTCATTTTATGTGGTAAATACATCTTCTATCACAAAAAAAGCCAAACTATAATCACCCCTGTTATCTGCATCCGTGTATACAGAACTATAATCACCCCTGTTATCTGCATCCGTGTATACAGAACTATAATCACCCCTGTTA
>CAVMBJ020000245.1:0-14599 GCA_963675895.2 Styela plicata
ATATAGAAAATTTAAATATAAAGTTAATTTTACATACAACAGGACCATCTGGTTAGAAATAATATTACCATAAGCATTGGTTTTTTTATATTTTCCGGCCAACCCCTAAGATCAGCAGTCATCACCACGCCATGAAATAAAACTGGTAGATTGAAAAGGTAAAGATCCAACAGCAGCAGGCCCTAGGATACAATATTTCATTTTTTTATGCTGCGAGACAGAATGGGCTTAACCATAGCCTATGGCGTATCACAATCCCCCCGGGGGCCCAGATAGCTTACATTTATCGATTTTCGAGCCCTGGGTAAGGGAAAGTTTTGGGCTCAAGCCTAATCTTTAACCCCACTTTTGCGTAATACATGAATGTGAGAAATGCATTACGTTGAACCATCGTTCGCCGAATCTGGTTTTTTCCAGAGAATCTCTCGCGTGTTATCATACCTCGCGGAATTCGCGCTCTCAGCATGTACGATCAACCGATACGAGAGAGATACGTCAACCCGAAGCGTATTTCAGACGCTTTTACTAGTTGAGCCGACTGGGGTACACCCTTCCAACGCCGAATATAGACCAACATCACTGCACCTCATTTCCATTCCACGCACATACTCTATTTTTATGATATAGTGAACTACCACGTTATTCTGGCACCTAAATTTTGTTCAAAAACACTCGGCAAATTTAATCTTTACAAACAATCCGGGGGCCGTCCTTGGTTTCCATTATTGTCAAATCGCAATATCCATGGGCCCAGATCACAATATTTCAATTGGGCAGTATTTTTTTTCATTTCAAATTAAAAACAATATATGTTTTACTAGTAATTTCTGCTCAATTAATTTTACGTTGGATATACTGCGTAGCAGTAGTCAAATATTACGACAAACGTATAAAAGTCAAAAATTGGTCGAGAGCTCATAAGTGATATTAAATTTTTCCATACGTTTTTTGTTCCTTTTTTTAGCCAGTAATGAAGATTTTTTTCGCAAAGGCAAAAATTTTTTACGCGCGCTATTGGTGTATAGTTGAAATTCGACCTTGATTCTCGATGACCCCGATGTCAATGAACTAGCAGTCGCCACTGGTCGGTGCATTTGTGTAGGTTTTTTTTTCGGTCTCTATACCAGAATTCTATCCATAGAACGTTAGCCTGGTGATATAACTATTTTTTGAGCGGTATTTTTTCGACTTTTCTTAATACCTTTAAAATGTAATTTTTCACAAAATGAAAAATCCTAAAATATATTTTGTTTGAATCAGTTTGCTGCAGGTTCCAGGGAACCACTGGAACGATCAGAGCCAAACTATATGAAACCAAGTATCACTGACATCAATTCCTAGAAAGGATCTGCGTTTACCAGATGCGGTGACGGTTATCTGTCCTGAACTAGCATAGATGTTTCTACCACTCTTTAATTCTGTTCAATGGTGCAACCTGAATGGAGGTTTTGAGGTTATGGAATTTGCAAAGTAAACTAAGCAAATGGCAACAAAAAAACCGGATTGAAATAATGAAAACAAGAGTAAGAATAGAACCCATAATTAAGACTTTCCATTCCATGGAACACCCTTACAAAAAACTTTGCGGATGTAGCGATTGTGGAAAATTTTCTTGCTTCGAATAACTAAATGCTTCCAATATATAAGAGAAATTATAGCAAGGGCAAACCTTCAGACTGCTTAAAAAGATTGGATTTTGATGAATATTATGAGTTTTTATCTTTTTTGAACATTTGATAGACTGTTGATACTCAAGAGTCATATTACAGGTAACTCCTGGATGAGATAAGCAGGAAGCACATTAATACAATGCAAACCTTCCTCAAAACGTACATAATCTTCATTATGAAAATTACAGATTTTTTTAATAAGAATTGAGTAATGAACCCCATGGATGTTCACAAATTACCATTTGCATATATACATTCTGTTTATGAACCAAGGTTTTGGAGTGATAAAATCTAGATAAAATTGCATAATAATTAGAAAAAAGCACAATATTTAACAAATATAAATTGAATAATATTTGAAGCAAATCGGAAAAAAAGAAATCATCATTCGTTGGGATAAAACAAATCGTGGATTGCTACAAAATTGATCACTGATGCTCAGAAATGCCCAACACTTTCTCAAATACATTGGGTACATGCAAAAGTAGGCAAAAACATGTTCAATTTGTCAATCTTATTGTTGAAATTCAATCATTGGTCATTCCAATGCTATGACCTTGAAGTATTACTTAAAAATAGTAAAAAACGTCCTAAAATAATATTTCCAAAAAGCTTTTTATAAATAGTATCGGTCTACTAAAAATTCATTAAATTATAACACATAACAAAAAAAAAATTATTGCAGATACAGCAGTTTTGCATAAATAATACTAATATCTAAATAATGGCCCTTTTTCGGGAGCTTGAAATGTGCATGTCATTTTCTTGCAATCAACACAACAGCTTCAAGAAAAAAAACCATCCACTCTGCTATTTCCTAGCAGTATTGATAGTTTTGTACTTTTTTCTATGATTTGGTAGCTGGGAAATGCTCAAAACGAGGCATTTTTTATCTTCAAGCAAGAGATATAACACGGAATATTGCACATTTGCTGAATTTTCATCTGCCAGTTTGGTGTCTAGTAATAGCCTACCTTTCGAAAATGAATACTTGAGAGACTATGCCCCATTTTATTGATAATATGTGCGATTCCACAACATCAGATATAATATACTGGTCACAATAATACGGGCGCGAATCACTCATGAAACACAATGACAGAGCGATGTTTATCAAAGTAAAATTTCTGTCAGATGAGAACAGATTACATGATCAAATAATAATGCTGAACTTTTGCAATATATGTAATAGTTCCATACCGAAAAAAATATGCCACAAGAAATATCACAGGACCACAAATGAAAAAGAATCTTGAAGATACAGTAGTTTTTATATATATTGATTAGCAGTACAGTTCACGTCAATGAATGATATGTAGAAAAGAAAGTGATGCACCATATCCATGTATATGAATTTAACAATTTACATTAAATGAAATGTTTATTCCTTTCATTCCGCTTTAAAGACGAACATTTAGAGATGCCGATACCAATACACGTATCAGTGTGTTATCAAAAGAAACCAATAATAGTGGTAACAGGATAAATATAAAGTTTGGACAGTTTTTTTCTGTGAACTTTCCTGCAGACCATGTTGAGTTAGTTCTTGGTATTTTAACTTTACATAAATCTTCAACTATGAGGCAAAGTCCAGTATAATTATTTTTCCAAAACTATTGCAATGGGGTCCGAAGTTGAATAAAAAAAACATATTATTAGTCATCTCCTGGAAACTTTAGTTGTACATCAAAGCTCCATTTCACCAAGCTGAAATATAAAAACAATTTTTTCAAAAAAAAGTGAAGTCAACTTAAATTCTACATTTCAAGCTACTTCTGACGTTGTCATTTGTCATAATTTACGAAAGAATAAATAATTAGTTAATGAATAAATAAAGCCTACAAAATTAATCAATTTTTCAAATCGAATTCTATTACACTCATGTTTTTTTTCCTTCATTTATATTGTGTAATGATATTTTACAAGCAAAATTTATGCCCAATCGAAGACATTAAATTAATAGATGGAGAGTGCACCACTATGAATACAATATTTAATTAATGAACATATAAATCTTTATTCTAAAAATAAAATATCGATCTAAAATGCTTTTTCTCCCACAAATTTGGCACCACTTTTTGATGATGGGTATGTATGTACAAACTTTGCGATATATCGATTTTGAGCAATGGATCTGCTGACCTGTAATGATAATCGAGACTGCATATTCATAATATTCATTTCTCTCAAATCTGATTTGGAAATAAGGTTACTACTTAGCGCCTAGCAACAACCAAACTTCAGTTCAACATTTACATAACATAAGCTTATAAAATGAAAAAAGCTTGTTACAAGTAGATAAGATATATATGAGGCCTCTTGTTAAGTACAACATATATAAATATATATATATATTATATTGAAGTTCGCTCTAAAGAAGACGACGAACCTAGACTTGTTGTATCTGGAGGAACAGAACTTGAATCAGTTGGATTTCTAATGCCCAGATTGGTCGATGGAACTTATGGCAAATCAGAAGTGGAAGGTTTGAACCATTGATAATTGTGCAGATTCTGGAAAAAAAATTATAATTCGCAACAATATAAAATATTATATATGATTAGACAAAATATGGCATGGCACTGTAATTACAGTGGAATATTGGTAATCAAATTTATGTCAGCACAGTCCATAACAATATGACATTTTCAGACAATCATCAGAGAACATACACAACCCTTTTTTGTGCTGATATACAACGTGAGCGAATTCTATAGTACCTGTCTTAATTGGTCACACTTTAAGCGAACGTAGAAATTTGAAAACTCGCATCATGTACTGACAATACATTGCACCTCAAATTTTTCTGGGCAAATCGATGAGATGCAAGAAAATGCCTGCTGCATCGATGAGAAATTTTGAGATGAATTTTTGAAAAGTCAAAATATTATAAGACACTTCATTATGAAATTATTCCAATGAAAGTTTTTTTTTCTAATATTCGAGTCATTTTTGCCATTTATGTCTTCACTAAAAAAAAAATGTAATTATGAAAACATAAATTATGTGCTTCTTAACATATTTCAAATAAACGAATAGACTATTTGTGGGGAGCTTCAGTGTGAAGAATAACTTAATTATAAATTAGAGGAGTATGAGTGGGTCCGATACCCAAAAGATTGTTTGCTCGATACTATAGAATAAGCCACCTAGGTGACAATTTATATATAAATAATTCCTTATAAGATACCGTTGAGTACGATTGTTAATAAAACCAAATGTTGAAAGGATCCGTTTTGTATCCACAAACTTATGTCACTTTGGTCTATGGGACCTGCAAAAAATTTGATATGGATAAAGCCAACATTTAGGAATCGTGAGCAAGCCTAATCGTATCGATTTTTTGTTAGTCCGTAGTTCTCTTGACGTTAGAATCTAATCCATGCTGCTGTTGATGCCCAGATACTTTTAATGAAGGCAAAATGCTGTTAAGAACAATAAATGAGATTGTTGCTTAATTACGCCTATTTGTTAAACGTCAGCCTAGCACCATATTATCACATAACTTCACCAATTATAGGGGGATTCCAAAGTAGTTGTAATGATAAGGAGTCTGGATATAGCACGCTCGCAGGATCTAGATTTAAACTGTGTACTAGCCATCCATAACGTGAATTAGAATGACATCGAAACCGATATATTCGACGACATATCTATCTCATGTTAGGATATACCACAATCGCCCGAGCCCCCCCCCCCGCCCCCCCCCTCCCCCCCCCCCCCCCCCCCCCCCCCCCCCCCCCTCGTAACATGGAGGGAAACGCAGACTTGCTTTATAAAATTAAGTAGAAAACAATCCGCTCCTTCTCGTCTTCCCTTTCTCGCGCTCCCCAAGATAACATTACGTTTTATCGCTCAAATAAACGCAAAAGCTGGCCCGCGGCGCACAAGTGAATTCCCAACCCACTGCCTGAGTACCTGCGTTCGCAGGGACTTCTTATGTAAGCTGATGCCATGACACGATTAGATAAGTTACCAGGAAACCGCCTTTAGGATACGCCATAAAGATATTAAAATGCTCTACCAGTATATCGATCAAGCTGTAACTTGCTGGACTCTTCAGGCTATATCAATCATCGTTCCTCATGGATGACTCCATATAGTTGAAACATTAGAACATCTCCCACGTCATAGTGCGATGTTTATGATCGTTAATCAAAAACGCAAATGGTGAACTCCCCTGCACTAAGTTTCCTAACCCGCAAATAATTGCAATATAAATTACTAATGATGAATGTTGAAGATCTGTGAAAGTGGATATTATGTTAGATATAAATAAAATTTCGATGCCATTTCATCAATAGCTTCCAAAGAAGAAAATATCGTGGTACCAAACTAAAATTTACTGTTACATAATATAAAAAGAACACTTGAATTTACCAGAGTGTGCAGTATAGTGGTTTTTGAACTCAGATGTCAGTCAAATAGAATAATGAATGTTTTGAGGAAGAAAATAATTACTGGTGTGATTCCATCTGTAAATTTCGGCCAAATTTCTCCAATCTCCTTTACTGTATCATTTATACTTATTTGTGGCAGCTTTCACTTACTTAATTGCGATGAAAATAACTCAGTAGCACATCTCTTTTCGCTGGAAGACACAAACGAGAAAATAGAGTATCTTGAAATCCTTGGATCGAGACTACCTGCCAATTTGAAAATTGAATGGTTTATAATAAATGGAATTTTTATAACATGATATAAATAAGAGCTGTAGAAATATGTTAGCATTAGAAAAACCCACATATGTTTAACGTGTTGTTTCAACAGGGAGTGATCTATCAATAAATAAGATATTGACTCAACACTAGCTACTTAGAACCATTACTTAGAACTATTACGCGCTTTTTAATCCTTTTAGTCACCTCTCACAACAAGCAGGAAATATGCTAGGGTAAATCCTAAAAAACCTGAATCTACAAGACTTGTTAGCATAATGTACACGCCTGACTTCCTTATTGTAGGGTTACTCTAACATGGTAATGAAAAAAAGTTGACAAAATAGGATTTGAAAAATATTTAGTCATCTTTTATACAAAATTGAGATTGTCCCCCCAAAATCTTCAATATCCTAGAAAACTCACAACATTTTACTAAACATGAATTTTCATTTCTTTTACATCTAATCTCCTATTTATTTCTGTACAAATTAGCCGAAATAGTTAAAAATAATCAAGAACTAGCAAAATAGTTTTTTATTTGACATAGATCTTGGCCATATTAGTGGCTGTTAGTTGGTTTTTCAAGATACTGCCTCCGTCTTGCCTAAAGTTAGTCAGAATAGGAATAAATGATACCAGAAATAAGGCTGGCAGAATGTCAACTACTCTGCTACCCAGGCACCCAACTTGGGTAGGCTAGGCAGGAACGGGAAAAATCATATCTTTCCATATTAAACAATATCCTATTTCCTTCTCTCTTTGAGTGGCTGCCAGTACAGGGCCATGTCAGGGGTGATCCGCTCAAATGAATGGTTGTGAAAAAAAAACTACAACCGAACTGCTTTATTCAGATTGATCTACTACTGCCGAAGAAAAAACGAGTTCATATCACATTGATAGACAGCAGTCCATCAGTCAAATAGAACAGAAAACATTGATTTCTAAACAAAAAACATCCAACACAGAATTGAATTCAGTGAAGGGTATCTGCCATGGGCGATACTACAACATCTACAACTTTTGATATATCTATTCTAGAATGAATGAAAAAGCAATGAATAGGTACCTTTATATTCTTATCGGACGATCCACTGAACAACAAATCTCCATGAACGAAACAAGCACCACACCATAAGACCTGTGTGTCCCACAAACGTCCCTTTGCATTTTGAAGATCTTCCATTGAGGGTCGTATACTAGAAAGAAAGAGATAATAGTAGAGTTTTTTTAATGAGATTCAATCTAGACAAGGAAAAAGTGGAACTTAATATGAACTGTCTCACAGTCATCAATATGATGCAATTTTAAAATATTCATTTCAAGAATGAAACATTGATTCCCTGAGGTTCCTTTTGCTTCTTTTCTGTGTAATCCAGCATTGATTCCATTTAAATATACTATATTACCCTCTTTATGGAAAGATTTTGGAATCTCATCAATTGTAGCAAATCTGCAAGCCTGAATATGGTTGGCAGCTTAGATTGCTCATATATTCATTGCTTGAAAAAGCATGAACCGGAAAACTTACCAATATAACCCTGTTAACATATAAGTGGCTGCTGGTACAGGGTTTTGATCAGGGTGATTCACTCGGATGAATGAAAACAAAAAAAATGTAACAGAAAATCATGAAAGTTACAGGAGAAAGAAAAACAAATCCCAAATAAAATGCACAGTTTCTCTGGAATTTCATGAGTTTTAATACAATATTCCCGAATGTCATTGAAAATACACTGGGCATTGCCTCCTATTTTTTTGTTATTAAATTCATTCTAGGCAAGGCCGAAAAGAAGCATAAATTATTAGAACCAACTAACGGCCACTTAATACCAAAGAGCTACTAACAAGACGTGGTACTAGCAACTGCACATTAAGATCATGGGAAAAATTTCGTTCTTGGATGGAATCAGAATATGCTTTTTTTTCAGCTAAAATTTGCTGTTTTTTCTGTCAAGAACAGAAAAATTTGCAGTGAGTGGTATCTGCCCTGGGGTGACGGTTTTTTTTGTTTTCGCCTCTTATGGACATGCAGGAAATATTTTTAGGACTATTCTAAAGCCCCATAAAGTCATAAATCAATTCTTATTTGAAGTCAGGTATTTCATAATTTCTGATTGAAAGTAATTTCTTTTTCTTACAAAAAAAACATGATCTCTTCCCACAAAAATTACAATTAAATTTGCGAGCTTTCGTTGGATCATTGCCTAACTTTTTAAACTGATCCAGAGTCGCAAGGACACAAGAAGAGATGGTTTTACAGTTCACTTAATGATACCTCAGAATCTCATATTCTGCAAAAATGTTATTAAAATATAATATAACTAGTACAAAACCCTAGTAAACCTCCCCAAATGTTAAAAATTCTTTCGTCAGCAATGAGACTTACATCCAATTCCTCCCATGTTGAGCTTTGTGTTTAAATTCTGAAGTTCATTAAAAATGATCGCAGTGTCTTGACGTAGTTTGCCGTAATTCTTCAGTGATTTTATTCCGATTTTGTGTCAAGAACATCTGAAAAAAGACATATACCATCTGCAAAGGCACATATATAACATCTTTTCTAAATAGGTAATTCCGGTACTAAATTGATACTAAATAAACTGATATAGAATTCAGAACAGGTTGTCTTTCTTCGAGTGTTTGAAATGTTTCGTGTCATTTTTTTCCGGGTGGGACCTAAGGGCTTCAAAACCATCAACACCGTTAGCTCTTTCACACAAGATTCATGCCACCTGGCGCACTGTTGTTCACATAACTGGAAATTCATGAATTGGTGAATTTATGAAGGTTTGATACGATTTTTCCAGCTTTCGAAAACACCAACCCAAAACACCAATATATAACCCCCAAAATCTTAAAAAACCCACCCTTGTTTAACTAACCTATGAATCTAGACCTCAGGAACACAACCATTTACACCATACAAACCACTCAACACAAACCCAACTCCATGTTCCAATCCATGCTAACAAAAACATACCCCACCACAATAGCACATTAGTACAGTATCACACCACAATCCTCAAAATACTTTCTAACACTAAAAACCCTATTTTACCCTTAGTCGGTTAAATTTGGCGTACCTCAATTAACATAAAATTCACAAACAAAAAAAATCTCAACAAAAACAAATAAAATTCACACTCACTGCAATTTAAAAAATTCAAAAGCACACTGGATTTTAAACCTCTTCGCATTCACAACCACATTAATCATGACCAACCGGTAATTGGTTTCAAATGGAAAGTTTTAATAAACGTCACATTAATAGATTCACCACAACCCAGTACCAATAAACAGTATTTGACTACCAACACCAAAAATGCTTTTTTAACACATTTTTAGATTAACTAATGCCTTTTCCAAATCATTACAACCCCATACTACACAAATTTGACAACATTGACCTGAACATAGTACCATTTACGACTTAGCAAATTTAATCCAACATCCCCTGAAGACTCATAACACCATGATCCAAAAGTGTCCCCCTGAAGGAATACTAGAAGATGTCATAGTTCCAACATAATGTCCCATTACAGATACGCAATATATATCCTTATTCTGTTACTTTATTCGTACATAGAAATTCTATGTGTATAACCAAATACATCACTGATTTAAAATATCCTATATCCTGTTTTTACAACAAGATAGGCAAAAATGACAAAGAACCAAGAAAAAAATAACATACAAAAAAACAACCAAATCAAAAATCAAAAAAAACATAAGATAAAAAAGAAGAGCAGCGAAAAAAAATAAAAAAAAAAAAAAATAAAAAATAAAATATAAAAAAAACAAATAAACAAAAAAAAAAAAAAATGTAAAACAATAAAAAATCTAAAAAACGTAATGCAAAAAAAAAAACAAATATAAAACAAACAAAAAAAAAAAAGAAACAAAAAAAAAACAGTAACTAAAATAATAACAAAAAAAAAAAAAACAATAAAAAAATAAAATAATAAAACAAAAAAAAAAAAACTAAAAACACAACAATTCCAAAAACCTACTACAAAAAAAACACAAAACACAAATAAAAAAATAAAAAATAATAAAACCAACCAAAAAATAAAAAAAAAACAACATAAAAAAAAAAAAAAAAAAAAAAAAAAAAAAACAAAAACAGAAAATAGCAACCAAACAAAATAAAACCAAAAAAAAAAAGAAAAAAATAAAAAAAGAATAAAAAAAACAACAAACAAACATCACTCAAATAAATTATAACAAGCCATTCAAACTAAACCCCCCCACCCCAAACCATTTCACACAATTACAATATAATATACCAAAAATCCTCATACGTTATAACAATTTAAATCCAGCCAATTCCATCCCATTTTACCATCATTCCCCTTCAAAATTCCTTTCAACTTCCCCCCTATCTATTCCCCCCCACATCCAAAAACCAGGAAGCTCAAAAATCTGCTATACTTATTACACCAATATCATTAATTTTCTTCCAACTCAAGGAAACATTCCTACCACATCACCACACCAAAATTCCAATTCCAAATATTCCAATAACAATCATTACTCTTTATAAATATCTGTCAACAAATTAGTTGCTATAAATCTGTTGACATCCCAATATAACACCCAATTTCCCAAAACAATCATAAACCTTTGAATCACCCACCAAAATACCCATTAACAGACTAACCCATTACCAAATTATCACAATCAAAAATAAATAATAAATAATAAAAAAAAACAAAAAAACAATAAAATCACAATAAAAGACAAACATATAGAAGATAAACAAAAAAAAAAAACAAAAAAAAAAAAAAAAAAAAAAAATAAACTAAAAAATAATAAAAACCACAAACACTCTAAAAATAACCATCCAAAAAATTAAAAGACATACCCAAAAAAACACTAAAAAAAACAAAAAAAAATAAAAAACAAAAAAACAAAAAAGATAAAAAAGCACATTCAAAAAAAAAAAAAAAAAACAAGAACTAAATAAACAAAAAAACAAAAGCGCAAAAAGAACCATACAACTAAAAACACCAAAAAAAAAAAAAAAAAAGAACAAAAAAAACCAATAATCCATGAAAAAAGGAATAAAATAATAAAAATATAAAAAACAAACAAAACAAAAATATAAATTAACAAATAAAAATAAAAACCAGACACACACCTCTTATTAAAAACATTCACCCATATAACAAATAAAAAATCCACTCCAACATAAAATAAACCCAAAACAAAATCAACAAAAAAAACCAAAAAATCAATAGAAAAAAAAAAAAAATAAAAATAATATAAAAAAACTAAGAACAAAAAAAAAAAAAAAAAAAAAAAAAATCAATAAAAGTACAAAACTAAACAATAACCAATAACAATAAATAAAAAAATAAAAAAAAAAAAAAACAAAAAACTAAAACTAAAAAAAAAAAAACAAAACAAACAAACCAAACAAATCAAAAACAAAAAACAAACGAAAACAGCAGAAATACAAAAAAATGAAAAAAAAAAAAAACAATAAAAATACAAAAACATAAAAAAAAAAAAGAGAATGAAAAAAAAAAAAAATCACAAAAACACCCAAAGAAAAAACAAAATAAAATAATAATAACACAAAAGGAAAAATAAATAAAAAGAAAGAAAATGCCCCCAAAAACCAAATACACACAAAAATCAACAAACATAATATAAAAAAGACACAAAAATAACACACAAAACAAAAAAAAACTAAAAAATAAAAGAAAAAAGAAAAAATAAAAATAAAACAAAAAAAAAAAAAAAAAAACATTCCATCAAAATAAACCATATTTATTAATTACTCACACATCAATAAAAAACCAATACAAAAATTATATATAAAACCCCAATCCAAATAAAACACAAAATAATAAAACTACAAACTTACTCACAATTCTACCCACCTCCATATACACAACTCAAAAAAATAACTATCATCATATTCCCAATTACAACCACCTACAACCCCCAACCAAAACAATCCCCAACACCTATAGGATGCTTTGCACTTTCAAGCAGTTAAGAGTGCAGTTGCTGTGTGCTACGTGCGAAACTAGCCCTTTTTCATATTTGGCTGTTAGTTGCTTCCTTTTAGACGTGTTTTCATTTTCAGCCTTTATGAAGCAAATTTCAATAAATAAAGTTTTTGAAGTTTTTTTTTTCAAAAAAAATTAAAATTAATAGCCCAGTTTAGGTGTCTAGAACTTTGTCATTTTTTGTATGTATTCATTATTTAGGTTGATTTTCTCCAGATAAAAATTTCGTTCAAACAAAGTTTTTGCCCACATTTTTCGAATATATTTTTAAAAAAACTTGGTAGTATTTTTGTCGTAACGAGAGTTTCAAGAGTTTTCTTCCTGGCTTAGGATATGTCACTTCCAACATGGAGATATTAGATAATACCCAGACATATATATATACTGGTACTAAACTTTTGTGAGGCTTTTATTTTCTTCAGGTGTCTGAAGGTGAAGGTTTCAGTGTGTCATGCATTGTTTAAGCTTTTAAGGAGTAAAGTTAAAACAATATTTTACCAAACATATTATATGCACACCTTAGCTTGATCTTCATTTTTTTTTAAAGTGATAGCGGGTCGACTAGGTCCAAGAATAAATCCCCCATCGACTCATGTAAATGATTGATTTCGAGTGCCGTCTTACAATAGCGAGACTGCATCTTTGCAGGCTTATATTCCGTGAGCATATCCATGGGATGATACTTCTTCGTGTAGGAGTCCGGTTTTTGGTCACTTGGGGCTGGAATTGGTGACCACCAACTGCTGTACGACGAGATATGATGACAGCTGTACTGTAACAGTTGATGCAGTTATATTTGATCAATATCACCATGTTATACCACAATTATTTTAACATCCAACATGAATTTGCAACATCACATCAGCATCAAAACATATTCCATTTTGTCGTAGTTAATCATATTTGCATTTTACATGTAAGTATGTAATAAAATGGAAAAAAAATAGTCATAATGGAATAAAAAAATTAATTTCTCCATTGATACAGAAGATTCAATTCATTAATAAAACTTGGAAATATTCGTCTATTTAACTCCCGTTATTGATGGAGTCTTTTTGTGGAAAATAGCTTTGATTTTGTTCTGTCCATATTTTAAATATCTCGAAATAGCATAGAAATTAATAAAAATAGTAGCATTTGTTTCAACATTATTCAAGTGTGAGTATTCTGGTTCACTTAAATCTAACTTTCAATATTTTCTCATACGAAAATTCATAAATATAATGTACATTTCCAAAATAAATGAAATGCATAATCAGGTTTCTTGTTACAAAGTACACAAGTTTCGTTTTCTAGCAATCCATCTTATTCCTGGTTTTGTTTTGAGAAGGTACAAATATCCCACATCAAACAATAATTAAAACTCATTTATTTACATTATTAGGTAATATTTTGTTATGAATGTGAATACACTCTTATTGGACAAATCTACTGAATATAATGGGATCAATTGTTCACTGTTTACCGTATTTCAGTAAATATCTTCTTATATATACGTAGTACGATGATTTCCATTATTGATATCTATACTTGTTTTAATAAAATTGATTATTGATTTATAATAGAACTGTGGATAAAAGCTAAGGGTTATATCATTATCAGAGTTAGTCCTTCCATCATTTTGTTTGTCTGGCTTTAATATCCCTTTTATCTTTTGTTCATAGTTAATATTTATTATCAATGGCTCTATTGCAATGATAAATAAAAATAGACTCATGCTCTCCTGACATACAAACCCCCTTTTTATTGAAAATTTATTGCTCGAATAGCCATTCATGACTATTCTTGTTCCATATCGTCATACCACAGTACAGGAAACGTTAAAAATGTAATAAATTTCTCCTTAAATTCCAAACTCTCATCATGGTTTTAGATAAGTATTGAAGATCAACAGAGTCAAAGGCTTTTTTAAAATCAAGTGATACTATCAAGCATTCTTCTGATTTGTTGACTTATTTCGCAAAACAAATCTATTTTCTTTTAGGCATTTTCATTTCTTTTGTAAATCTCTTCAATTACTTCAGAATAATCTTTGCCAACAACCTCCCAACATGTCTTGTAAAATTCAGCAGTTATACCATCTGGCCCAGGACTTCTACTAAATCTTTCAGAATTTTCACTGTTGTTGGATAGTTTTTTTCGGTTCACATATTTCTTGAGGCTTATATGTGTCATCTTCTGAAATTGTCTGCTGTTGTGGTATTTTATCTAGAAATTGACTCTGATCATATTCATTTACTTCTTCCTC
>CAVMBJ020000246.1:1192-14512 GCA_963675895.2 Styela plicata
TAATTTTTATTTGACTGCTTTTAAGGTATTTTCAATAAATTTGAAGGCGGAAATCTTCAAAATGGTCTATATTGAAAGCTTCGTTATGTTGAAAATATGATTTATCTATTTTATCTAGTAAAGAAACCGGGTCGTAAAAAATTGGGGTTTACCTATTTTGCCTAGTTAATCTCCTAGCAAATGATTTGAGCCTCGCCAGCCACTAAAACACAAATATATACTATATATACACTAATAGGAAGATTAATTTTGCCAAGCATGAGCTACAGATGAACAGCGCCTTATCGGTACGATCGATGATTGACTCATACTTGTATATCTCTGACGTGGGTATAATGTTTCCCAGTTCGGTAATACGGAGAGTCCGATACATCGTCATTCAAAGAGAAAACACTGCCGGACCCCTTTAAATAACTTGGTATTCGCTTTGATGTGCAGTGTCCTTACTTACAAGCCTAGTATTTTAACAAAACCACTTTCTGTGGTATATTTCCCTCCAGTGCTTGATATTTACTGCCATGTAGTGTTTGTAACACGCCTTTCTACCATGTGCTTCTAGGACATACAAGCCTAGAGGGCAGTCTTGTAGGGAGTCTCGTAGTGTACTTATCTTTGTGTCCATGACTGGTTTGCAACTTATTTTATGAGTGGTTCTGCTCAATACAGTACGAATATTTAACATTGGCGATGAGGATAATAAGCCTACGTACTTGCATTGAGTTAAGATCGCTAAAATTTCAAAAAATGACCGATAGATTGCGAGTGTTTCTATTCGAAAATAGACTGTTTTTGCGATATAACTCTAATGTAAGCCTGAAAACCTCACGGGAAAAGTCATGCCTGAGTGCCGTAAAATATCAGAATTTGAAGAGGGAGAAGATTGGGTGCAATGTACAGAAAGACTAGATGTATACTTTGACGCAAATGAAATTACCGAAAATAGCAAGAAAAGATCAATGTTACCTACAGTGTGCGGTACAAAAAACTTAGTTTAATACGTGACCTTGTTTCACCAGATAAAGTTTAAACACGCAATAGATTATAATATTCGGTCGGTGACACGATCCTTGTGACCTCGGTGACACGATCCTTGTGTTCAGTGCTTTGGTTTGGAACCGAACAACCGTTGATATTCAAACTTATTTTTGTAGTCAACAGATTTTATTAAAAGCCAGTGCTCAACTCAACATATATTTCCCAAATGGCGACCATCTAAAATTACATACCTAGATATTTTGGTAACATGGTATTCGATGCGATATGCTGCATGCTATTGATGTTTATATATTATGTGTGTGTATATATGCATATATATTTATATATATACCAATTTCACATAGAAAATCCATTCGGATGCGTGAAGCATCTAATACCAACTAATAATTGATCAATGATATAAAATGGACTAAATGCAAAAAGAACAACGGCCTCTTCACCTATAACGGAAAATATTGCATGGGAAATTCAACCCGTCAGAAAATTTACAGGCTATGAGGCTCATTCCCAATCAGAGAAAATTGTCCATACATGTTTTGTTGAGTATGAGTAACTGTCGTCGAGGCGCGGTCCATCTGTGACTCTTGCTTGAAAAGATAAATTTGGTTAACCGCTTTTTATTTTATAATTGCAGATATGTTATGTATACAAAATGTTTCCGTACACGGCTTGCTGCTTTATCAGCCCACATATTTTTTTTTACATTGTTTTGTTCAAAAAAACGGAAAATAGATTTCAATCACATCCTATATGTATATTACAATATCAGAATGAAATATTTCCGCTTGATTTGAGGTTTAGCCAATATGAAAAGATGACAAATGTGGAGTCTGAGATATTAAAGCTGATACATACATTGGCAAAGCGGAAAAACAAGTATGTATAGTGTCGATAGTCAATAGCCGGCATCGATTTAAGTTTCATTTTTGACCTGCTTTGCCGTAATTAGAAGATTAGTTCGGGTTTGCCAGATTAGGCTAGTGGAGCCGATCAAACCGGTTTGAAAGTATCATTGCTACCTGTGTTTCAAATCAGGGTGACCTAAAATTCAACTTATGTCTGCTACTTGACATATCGATTACATACAATTTGTTTATAGAAATCCAGTGTATCTATTTCCGAGACTCTGATGTGATCAGTGGCTGGTACCGACACGGCATTGCAGACCAAGGGAAAGTATTTGCCAGCTGGTCAACTGCCTTGCGTCTGTTAAGAAAACTAATTCGTATTATTGAAAAGTTGGATTTTCTACTCGACACGTTCTCGAGTGACTTGCCGGACGCATTTTTCGCAGTTGTTGTAGATAGATCTCCGTTTTGGAAGCGACTCGTCCTAGTAACACTCCTGTCGAAGTTACGAGTACAATTATGTACTCGTAGGTATATTGAAAGTTTTCTTGATTTTTTCTCACCAGATTTGCGCATAATTCGACATACGCTGATGACTCAGCTATGTAACAGCGGCAGATTCCAGCGATAAATCACTCTTGATTTCTTTCCCAAGTATCATAGGATCCTTGATAGCTTGTCCGTATTTGAAAACTTTAGATCGAAGACTATTTGAACGAATGATGGGGAATGTATAATGTGAGCAGGGTTTATTTTTCACATAATACATGCAATTGAACTATATAAAAATAAAAAAAATTGCACGAGGCGTGGCAATTTTCGAGCAAAACAATACTGCAAGAGGTCAAAATATTCATTTTCAACCTATTGAATTATTAAGTGTGGTGACGCGGCGCAGTTTAAGTGAAAAGTCACATTGCTTCAAAAATATATTTATATTGCTCTCGGTATAGGCCTACTCAAATTATAGAAACCTATGCCGGAATTTTTATTTAACTGTTCCGACCATTACGTAATATATGAGGGGTAGCCTAAACTTTTTCGCTCTGTGTCACGTAATTTAATAACCTTTATCGTTGAAATATTTGGGACATTCGTGTTGCTTCATGGTCAAACCGGCAATATATTTCCGGCTGCGATTGCGACAATCAGAATTAAATTATGACAAGTCACAATTGAACCGTATCCTGGCGTGTCATCTATCAGTACACTTAACAAAATATTTCTTACTCAATATATTTGCTCAATTTTTTTTATTTGCATTCGATCGATAATTAAAAAAAGACGTGATTGCTCTTATGTATTGTCATAAATGATTAGGGCAAATAATGCGCGAAATAGAGACAAACTAATGAAAACAGCTGTTATTTTATGTTATAAAATTATTAGATATATTGCTATTGCACAGTACTCGAAGAGAAATTTAGCGGTAAAGTGCAGTGAGTGGTATCTGTCCTGGGCATGGTAAAACTGTCTACCACTTCTATTCAATATCCCCTACTTACAGGGTGTATTGTGAAGTTGCAAATGCTTTCGTCAAATATTTTTCCCCAATCAAGTCGAACAGTTAATTCTTCTCGAATATTTGATGATATATGATACCTGACTGAGATGCTCACTCAAAGGAGTCGACAAAAACGCAAGGTTATTTTAAGGCCTTTGTTTGAAATGAACATACCATGTTGTTGAATGAACTTTATATACTTGAATTTTATTATAATATACTTCAGAAAATAAAAATAATATGTCATATATTTATTTGTGAAGTATCTAACTCTACAAGTTTATGCAAACAATCCCAATGATGCTCTGGATTATCGCTTCATTTATAATCAGTTTTTGGAGACTATCTCAAGGTTAGTAAAACTTCTGGCATACTATACTCAGCATTCATAATTCAATCCTGGTTATCCCCTTACCCATTGCCTTGCAGTAATATAACTTTATACAAGAAAAGTAGTTGAATTTCATTAGTCCTGTAAAATCTGATTCATCATTTGCTGCGAATGACATAAAGACATTCTCGACTTTTCTACTTTCACGCGTCATCATATTGTTATTCATTAACACGATATGTTCAGATGGTATTTTCACGTCTTTGACACAATAAATAAAAGAAACGGAGAAAAACAAATATACTTAAGTCATAATTTTGACGCTGCCTCGAGCTCTTACTAAGAGCTACAAACTAAAATATATTTGGGAGGCGTTTGTAGCTTCAACATAAATGTGTTTTAGAGATATGTGAGTTTGTGCAACGAAGAATGTATATATATTTCGTTTCTTTATAACTGATGCAATCGTGGGAAAAACATTTCTCAATCGTGCGTCAATACTTTGTATTTGAAGTCACTGCACATTCTAATTTCTTATAAAATGATGAACTAAAATGAACTGAAAGGAATATTTTATTTCAAGCGAGTTTAATTTGTTTCATGGAATACAGGTATAGAATGTTACACTTGCTCTGATATTGATTACGACGGAGAAGCAGCAGAGACTTGTTTTAACGTGGTTTTAGGATCAACACCTCTCACAACTTGTTCACCAGATTCTGATTCTACAAGCTACTATTGTACAACACGATTAACTGTGACTGACGGTATGTGAAAGAGAAACAATATTGCTGTAATGCAATGTCAACGAGAATAATATTACTGGAGTACCTGGTTGTTCGATAACGGCCAAATCGTATGCGTTTACGTATGTGTTATATAGTTATTGCACAGCACTCTAAGAGAAATTGAACCGCCATGATAAAGTGCAGTGGACGGTATCTGCCCTGGGCAAGGTAAAATATAAAAAATATTACCGGAATACCTGGTTGTTTTATAAAGGTCCATTTATATGTGTTCCTTCCTAAAATAACTATTTTATTTGTCAGTTATTGCATTAACTGTAAACAACCCCTAACCTGATTATAAAATACCCCAACAATCGTTTTTTTTTATAGGTGTTACTACCAGAGTTAAGCGTTATTGTGCTTCCAGTGCTGTGGATGAGGATGTTAATACAAACTCAGTTCCAAGTGAAAACAAGTGTACAACTGTAATTGTCGAAAGAGGCAATCCAACTACAGTAACAAATTGTTATTATCATTGTACAAGTTTCCGCTGTAATATTGTAACAACTTGTAAGTCAAATTAATATACATTTATAAAAGGTAGACGAAAGGATCAGGCATTAGCATTATAACAGACACTAATTTGAACTTCAAAATGATTTTGTTTAAACGATACCATTTTACGGCAATATACTATGGACGACATTTAACAAATTCCGCTAAATTGAAAAATTGTGATCGTATATTCAATAACATTGGTAGATTTTTTTCATCGACTAGGCAATGAAGTATTTTTTTGCTTACACAAATTGGTTCTAACTTATCATTGTTCTTCAGCATCCAGTACAAAAAATGCAAAGTGTGAATAATGACGCTGATTCGCATCTGACTAACCTTAACTGGCATACAAAACTTTATCATTACGCCCGCTTTCAAGTACTAAATGTTTTTTCATTGCTTTTTTCTCATCAGCGGCGGCGCAGAAAAAATATTTTGGAAGAGTAGAGACACCCTTTTTGAATCATTGATTTTATGACTTACTTTTGACCAGCTGAATAAATGCCAAATTTTTTTTATAGTTGGGAAAATAAATATATATTTGAGTATCAATAAAGCTTTTTTACATAGGAAGGATATTTTCCAAAATTCTATATAATGTAGAAGTGAATAACAAAATGAGGATACTTATACGGACGCGAATATTGTAAATCGAAAGATATACTCTCATAGAGTTGCGATGGAAAGTATAATATGTTTGAAAAAAGGATGCCGAGTACCGAATGAAATATTATTTCATCAGAAAAAAATCATTTTCCATGTGAACACTTATTGTCAGTTTCCAGTCTGGAAATACAAATTCATAAATTATATTTAATGTTTAGCTTCCCTCAAACAATGTACTTCGAGCTGCAATGCTTATTCATATGGAGGGAGGTGTAATTACTTGACTGGAAAATGCGTTTGTAACTCAAGATATTCAGGAAATAATTGCACGGAAGTACACGGTAAAGTCACTAAACGCAACCATGCAATTTATGCCTTGAAAATTGATTTTTAGCCTCGTAGCCGCAGTGCTTAGAATAGTCATACCGTATTTTATTTTTGCCGTATGAGGTATCGTGAGTGGCAAGTCGAGAGAAACAAAGATGAATGCCCAGTGCAGATACTGCTCTTTGCACTTTAATATAGAGAATTACCTTTTTTAAATGCTTTCCACTTGGAGTGCAGTTCCTGTTACTATATTTTAAGTAGCTCTTTCTGATAAAGGTGTCCATTATCTTGTTACTTTTAAGCACCATTTAGAGCCTTGTATGTTGCATATTGCAAATAGAGCAAATTTCAATACCAGGCGATATTGAATATTCACTGTGATAAAAGTATAGTAAATTTATCATTAGTTTGCAGTAATGTTTGACTTTGAAAATTTAAAATAATCTTTCTTGATGAGAATTATGCCAACTATTTACTGCTGATATATCGTCAGTCTCAAAACGACGAGTTTTCTGATTTTTTTCATAGTTTATGCCCAATATAAAAACTAGAAGACAAACCGCCTTTTAAATAATTATTGAGCTGATTCATTATTCGTATCGAATCTAATACTTGATATATCACAACTACATAAGCGCTTTATTTTTTGAATCGCCGACAAATTGGACGTTCACTGACCTGATCAAAATGATGGTACAATATCTTTTGGTTGAATCTGAAACAGCGAACCATCTGCGATTCAAGCTTGGCAAATAGGTTACCTGGGGCGTGATATCAATTGAACATTCTTTTACGACAAATTATTAATTTTAGCTTCAAAAATCGACTACAGAAAAATTTATTTAAACAGCCAGTTTGTTTATGTTTTTTTTTTATTTATTAATTGTTAGTTTTTTGAAGATTAGATTCAAACTGTTCAATCTACGTAACCTAAATTTTCTAATAACTAATATCAGAAAATTGTCTATACTATCAACCTGTGAATCGAAAATAATTTTTTAAAATTCTGTTAGATTAATAATATCTTCATTCGTTTTTCAAGCTACTCATTCGAGTGAATATCCTCACTCTAGGCCCTGCACTATCGGCCACTTATAGCTGAACAGGTTTAGTGTTGTTGGAAAGACATGATATTTTATGTTCGGCCATGCCTACCCACGTTATTTCACCCTGGGTTGGGTGTTTTTTATCTCATCAGATTTTCCCACTACAGCATTCCGGAAATGTGTTCAATGTACATCAGAAACAGACAAAGAATGCATCAATTCTACGAAAAGTGTCGATTGTCCTGGATCCGAAACTTATTGTTCAACAACAACTTCAACTGTATTTGATCCTTGTGAGACTATTATTCATCGTTTCCAGTGATTTCAATAGGCCATTACGATGTAATACAGCAACTTGATATTTTCCCAGTTTCGGAAAATGAAGAGGGTTGATTATATACATAAATGCATAGTTGTAACCAGGGTAAAAGTAAACAGTTTTCCATCATTTAATTATGTTTGTATGATAACATACAATGCTCAAAAATCACTAGCGTTTACTCTCACATGATTGTTATCCCAGTCAAAAAAATTTTGCCCGAACAAGATTTCTTGATTGATCGCGCTACTAATGCTCGGTTCCTCAGTCACTCATGTTTGACAAAATCAAACTTTCCATTAAAATTACTTTTGAATTAAAAGTTAATACATTTCAGTATTTCAAATAATAATTTTTCATCATTACAGCATTGACAATCATCAAGAAAGTGGTCGCTAGAGGTTGCACAAGCCTGAAAAAAACTGGAAAATGTCGTTTTAGTTTTATACATACTGACTCTCCGATAAGTGATGCTTATCTCGGGTATAAAGAGTTTAGTTGTTATTCAACTTGCAATACTGATGGATGCAACACTGGAATAGGTATATTGTTTTTGAAACCACTCTAGTCTAAGCCATACCTGAGGTACAAGTTCCAAATTTAAGAAGTCATCTGTGAAGGCTCTGATGACTGACAGAACCGGTTGTTCCTTTTTCAACATGTGTAGAATATCAGGTTTATACTGGTATTAAATTACGATGCTTACGATTCCAACTGTATGAACATCCCTTGATACAATCAAATACTCCAATTAGTAAATAGTATAGACGTGGTAGAGAAAAACCGTGAAAGAAATAGTTTAGTACCAGCAACTGCACCCAAAGATTAATGCAATTCAAACAGAACTAATATACACTATAACACAATGCATTAGTGTTCGCTCTTTACGACTTGTAAAAAATACGTTAGGACAATTCTCCCATTGCGAGCATGTAGTTCGAGTTGTCTAATAATATTGACTGCGCTGGAGCCAACTGACCGCACTTGAGCCAAATTTAATATAAAACTCAGTCAATTTCAAATAGGGGAAATTGAGTTGAAGTTCCCGAATAAAATTGTGACTGGTAGATGCAATATTTGTTTTGTTTAACAAAATATGAGGTCATTAAACTTGTCGCAGGTTTGAAAAAATAGTAGAGTCCAGAATCAAAGTTGAATTAGTTACATTTGCCATGATACGCTTCTAACGGTTGAAGCGAAAATCCCACAAGAAAATTGAGAACTTTATTGCAATATGAGAAATCAATTTGGCTTTCCTAGAAATTCTATCTTGTCTTTATGTGGTGGTGAGTCGCGCCTTGTCAGTGCGATGCATTAGTGACTCACAGTTAACAAAAAATATTAGCGCAGAAGATTTCTGTTGAGATAGTCACTATTTTTTTGATGTTCCAAATTGAAATATTCTTCTAGCAGACTAATTTATTTTCTGAATTTATAGCTGATGGAATAATACAGGAAAACATAACGATTGGTCTGCAATGTATTGTTTGTAAAGACATTAGAGGTCACGGATCTTGTAATACAGCAAACTACAGACAAGCTTGTCCGATTGGATCAACTCATTGCAAAACAACCGTTAACTATTTGATTTTTGAGGAAAGTGGCCTACGATACAAAAGTAAATGTACATCGTTCATATTCATTTCCTCGCTGCGAAACCATTCGGTATGTTATGATACATATGAAAATGCATTGAATTAGCAAACAAAATGCATTCTAAGTTATTCAAGCAGTTGAACAATAAGTAGTATAAATATATCATAGAAACGCTAAAAGAACGGCCATTCTCAAAACGTGAGCGTATGCAAGACAAATATATTTAAGTACAAGAAACTGTTCTCCTGATTTCAGGTGAACCAATTTACCAGCTAATGAGCGTTGTTCGTGAATGTGCAAATTCATCTGTTCCAACTCAATGTACAGAATCAACAGTTGATTCATTCAGTTTCAAGAAGATCACGTGCTCTGAAACTTGCCAAGAAGATGGATGTAACACTGGGTGGCGTAAGTTTGCCAAACAAAATCCGGAGAACTCAAAAAAGGAAAACAAGCCCGGCTCGGTTTCTCAGTCGATTCGCGCAATCGTATTGTCCGGAAGGCCGATGATTCGATGCTTTACCGTTTCACCACCGAGCGCGGCCTTCAGCAAGCCACTTCGCGGGTAACTGTAACATAGAACAGGTACACAGTTACTACAAAGGTCCGTTCCCAATCACGGACAGGCCATAGCCGATAATAAAATAAAAACCTAAAAAAAAAGAAAAAAAGGAAAACAATGAAGAAAAAAATTTAAAAATTTTGTGGTGTATAAACGTGTTTATTTCAAAGACGACATGTTTCGCGCTCTTCTTTTTATTGAAATTTTGAATTCTTATTTTTTTTTGATAAAAGATTTGAACGGTTGGACAGATTTTCAAAATATGATGCCAAACACTCACTTTCGATGTAGCGCAATACGTTTGGTCTATCATAAACAATGAGTGTTGTACTGATGTTTTGAAATGTTTTTTAGCTGCCCGACCTAGATGTATCAGGTGCAGTTCAAATACTGATAATTACTGGTATGGCTACGATACAAATGGATATGATAAATGTATTGAAAACCCACCAGTTGCAACACCTTGTCAGCTTCCGTATCAAAGTCATTGTGTTATTCAGGAACAAGGAATACAGAAAAGTAAGAATTTTTTCTACTTTATATTTCTCAATTTCTAAAAACATTCAATTCATTTGTAAAGTTTTAAAAAGATTTACTAGAAAACGCATGTCTTTTTAATAATCCTAACCCTGTTTGACGATGTGACCTCTTTCAAGCCTCCGATGATCGACTTTATAATGACCTGCAAGTTCAGAATGTATGTGCAGAAAGTTGATTTTCACTCAGTAAATGAAACATCAGTTAAAATAATTACCTATGTGCCTACAATAGGGCAGAGAGATAAGCAAAATGAAAAATCAACAGCTTGACTCACACACATACAGAATGGCTAAAGCGTGCCAAGTGGGAATATAAATATGTTTTTCTTACCTGCATTCAGATAACATTCGTGGAATTCCAAGAATAATAACAAGAGGGTGTTCTTATTACGCCATAGGAAATGAATGTTCTTCAACAATGATCAGGAATATTTCTATTGAAAATTGCAACTATACTTGCACTACTGATGGATGTAATATAGGTATTATAGTATACCCTGTTCTTTATTAGTTAATGTTCGATCATTTTTTCAGTGGGTTCTAAGCAAGGCCGGAAAAAAAACTTCCTTGTTTCCGGTCTGATTGTTCAACTGTTTTATGGTTCTACACAATAAAAAATCCTCATTAAAGAAAATGTCTGGCCCTTGGCACCAATTACTTCGTCATATTTTAAAGCTTGCGCCCCCACACCGCCACACCCCCACCCCCTAATCAGGTTACTCTGTTCGCTAGATACATGTTTAAGACCTTTGCTTTTATAGCAGATATAATGGGTAGAATATTGGTATTAGTTGTTTCTTTAACAAAAAATATTTTAGTGGAATTATAATTATAGTTTTTAAATAGAGTGGCATGATCTCATAAACTGCTTTTTTTATTTGATAATTCGAATTGATTGGTATCACAAAAAGTTATTCAAATCAGTCGATTATAGGAATAAAAGCCAATAAAATAAAGTTAAATTATATCATTCAAAAAATAATTTAAAAAAAAAATGCAATATGAAGCTGAAAGCACAATGTTCTCACAGATTGTTCATGTTAATTCGTGCATACAGATTCCTTTATTCAGATAATGCGCGCAAATTACAAAGATAAAAATAGTATATTTGCTACTGCTAAATGAATTAATGGTTCGATCTTACTCAAAAAAATATCAAAATTAGCTTCAAAAGCAAAGCAGGTTTTGCTCAGTCCTAGTAATGTCATCTCTACAAGTAATTTCATAATTGAAATCTTCAATATAGTTTATCTTTTTTCAGGCAGTGCATCTCCAGACTCTCTACAAGCTGTTGTGGCCGCAGTTCTTTTTAATCCATAAAGATATCAAAACTTTTCTTCATTGATGAACATTACTTCATAAAGTTTTCATATTATTAAGCATAAACAAAAAACAACATCAATAGCTGAACCAGTTCTCAACCTGTGACACTCGTGCCACAAGTGGTACGCAAGAGCTTTTGAAACCTATGCGATACGCTGTGTTTTATGACACAATCACGTATTGCAACAATTGTGGTTGAGTCGGCTGAACGAAATCGGCAAATGCTACTTTTCTAACTGAACTACTACAGCCGTGAACCGTGCGTCTGTGTGTGTTTAGTACTTTTTGTAGAACAGTTCTTGCTGTTTATTAAGGGCACGTATTTTCGTCTGTGCATTTTTCTGATGATACGCTTTTCGAGTATGTGGAGTCTTTTTCTTTCGTTCTGTGCTTCAATGTTTTTTCGGAAAAAAAACAACCATTGAACACTTAAACTAAATTATTGTAGAAGACAGAATTCACTGATATCCAAGAATCAATTTCAGAATTCAAAGTATGGCAAATTCAATAACTTGATATTCGATACAAAATACTTCACAATTTCACATATTCTTACCATTAATATTCAAGAACAGTGACTCATACTTGACAAATCATGCTGAAGCATAAAAGTAGGTTTTCTGATTGAGCCTAATATTGTTTTTGAAGCATTATAACTTTCGTGTACAATACAATGTCACAGCAATCAAATATAATATGTTTTTTGTGTTGAAACAGAATGTGAAAAATACGGTAAGATTAAAGGTTCTCGTGTTGGCATCGCAGGTCTAAGATCAACTTCCAATAAGTATGCTCACGGTAACCCATTCCAATAAATGCACTGTAACAAAAGTACAGTAAATTTAATGGTTATTTGCAGTAATTGCATATTTCCAAAGTGGAAAAAACAAAATATAGAAAAGGTTTATGTCTGTTATTGGCTGTTGATGGAACCCATTTTTTGATTTTTTCTTTCAAATTTTGTGTTTTTTTAATACCGCCATTTCAAATTGCTGTCGAAGACCAGTGATTTTGCTGCATTTTTTGTTACAGTGTGACATTGAGGAAGACGTGGCAAGTGGTTTCATCTAAGGTCGCTATTAATAACCGAACTTCTTTACCGTGGTGGATCTGTTTCATTTCGGGTGTTTTGTGCCCAAAGTGCACTTGCTAGTACTACCTTGTCTTGGTTCTTTGTCATTAAGTGTAATTAAAAGTGTAACAATTAATCTTTAGTTCAGACACTTGTTGTAATCTTGCTTAGAGTTCTTTTAAATAAAAGTAATATTAATAATATTTTATCCGAGTTTCCAAAAATTCTCAAGAAAACTCCAAAATCACGAGCACTAATGACCACTGAGTTTGTGGTTTAGAATCCCCCCTTCCCACTACCTTCCTGGTCTTGTTGATTTGCACGGCCTTAATACTTGTTATACGCACAAATAAACATCTGTCAGGGATGGTAATTCCTTTGTCGTCGTTCCTGTATTTTATGTCGTTCTTTGCACACATGGAGCGTCTCTTACAGCCTTTCACTGAGCGAACTTTAATAAAGAGGTATTACAAATAAAGATTGATGATATGCATTATGTTTTCTCGTTCAATTATCCTCGTATATCATTCATTTTCTTCGGGTGCCTGGAATGATGACTTGTGGACTTCCGTATAGACTCATACTGCTCCATCTAAGAATAACGCGATATATATATATACACATACATTCATATAGCAAACTGTAATACATGCCTCCTATATCTCTACAAGCCCAATTTTTTAATTGTTTCCAAAAAATAACAAACCAGGAAAAGCCAATAATGGAATTTCGCTTGCGCGCCGCAGGATCACAAAAAAAATAGAAATTGTTGTTCAAGAGGCTTCATTAACTACGGTTTGAGGGAATATTTAAAGAACAAGGAGGGATCAGAAACATGCGGTTCTGATAACTGAAACTGGAAATATTTATTCAGTTGATACAGTACTTGTATTTTCGTATTAGGACTGGGTACTATTTTCCTTTCCCCATTGTATAGATCATTCTACAATTCTTTTTGTCGTAAT
>CAVMBJ020000247.1:0-2500 GCA_963675895.2 Styela plicata
CCCCCCCCCCCCCCCCCCCCCCCCCCCCCCCCCCCCCCCCCCCCCCCCCCCCCCCCCCCCCCCCCCCCCCCCCCCCCCCCCCCCCCCCCCCCCCCCCCCCCCCCCCCCCCCCCCCCCCCCCCCCCCCCCCCCCCCCCCCCCCCCCCCCCCCCCCCCCCCCCCCCCCCCCCCCCCCCCCCCCCCCCCCCCCCCCCCCCCCCCCCCCCCCCCCCCCCCCCCCCCCCCCCCCCCCCCCCCCCCCCCCCCCCCCCCCCCCCCCCCAAAAAAAAACCCCCCCCCCCCCCCCCCCCCCCCCCCCCCCCCCCCCCCCCCCCCCCCCCCCCCCCCCCCCCCCCCCCCCCCCCCCCCCCCCCCCCCCCCCCCCCCCCCCCCCCCCCCCCCCCCCCCCCCCCCCCCCCCCCCCCCCCCCCCCCCCCCCCCCCCCCAAAAAAAAAAAAAAAAAAAAAAAAAAAAAAAAAAAAAAAAAAAAAAAAAAAAAAAAAAAAAAAAAAAAAAAAAAAAAAAAAAAAAAAAAAAAAAAAAAAAAAAAAAAAAAAAAAAAAAAAAAAAAAAAAAAAAAAAAAAAAAAAAAAAAAAAAAAAAAAAAAAAAAAAAAAAAAAAAAAAAAAAAAAAAAAAAAAAAAAAACCCCCCCCCCCCCCCCCCCCCCCCCCCCCCCCCCCCCCCCCCCCCCCCCCCCCCCCCCCCCCCCCCCCCCCCCCCCCCCCCCCCCCCCCCCCCCCCCCCCCCCCCCCCCCCCCCCCCCCCCCCCCCCCCCCCCCCCCCCGCCCCCCCCCCCCCCCCCCCCCCCCCCCCCCCCCCCCCCCCCCCCCCCCCCCCCCCCCCCCCCCCCCCCCCCCCCCCCCCCCCCCCCCCCCCCCCCCCCCCCCCCCCCCCCCCCCCCCCCCCCCCCCCCCCCCCCCCCCCCCCCCCCCCCCCCCCCCCCCCCCCCCCCCCCCCCCCCCCCCCCCCCCCCCCCCCCCCCCCCCCCCCCCCCCCCCCCCCCCCCCCCCCCCCCCCCCCCCCCCCCCCCCCCCCCCCCCCCCCCCCCCCCCCCCCCCCCCCCCCCCCCCCCCCCCCCCCCCCCCCCCCCCCCCCCCCCCCCCCCCCCCCCCCCCCCCCCCCCCCCCCCCCCCCCCCCCCCCCCCCCCCCCCCCCCCCCCCCCCCCCCCCCCCCCCCCCCCCCCCCCCCCCCCCCCCCCCCCCCCCCCCCCCCCCCCCCCCCCCCCCCCCCCCCCCCCCCCCCCCCCCCCCCCCCCCCCCCCCCCCCCCCCCCCCCCCCCCCCCCCCCCCCCCCCCCCCCCCCCCCCCCCCCCCCCCCCCCCCCCCCCCCCCCCCCCCCCCCCCCCCCCCCCCCCCCCCCCCCCCCCCCCCCCCCCCCCCCCCCCCCCCCCCCCCCCCCCCCCCCCCCCCCCCCCCCCCCCCCCCCCCCCCCCCCCCCCCCCCCCCCCCCCCCCCCCCCCCCCCCCCCCCCCCCCCCCCCCCCCCCCCCCCCCCCCCCCCCCCCCCCCCCCCCCCCCCCCCCCCCCCCCCCCCCCCCCCCCCCCCCCCCCCCCCCCCCCCCCCCCCCCCCCCCCCCCCCCCCCCCCCCCCCCCCCCCCCCCCCCCCCCCCCCCCCCCCCCCCCCCCCCCCCCCCCCCCCCCCCCCCCCCCCCCCCCCCCCCCCCCCCCCCCCCCCCCCCCCCCCCCCCCCCCCCCCCCCCCCCCCCCCCCCCCCCCCCCCCCCCCCCCCCCCCCCCCCCCCCCCCCCCCCCCCCCCCCCCCCCCCCCCCCCCAAAAAAAAAACCCCCCCCCCAAAACCCCCCCCCCCCCCCCCCCCCCCCCCCCCCCCCCCCCCCCCCCCCAAAAAAAAAAAAAAAACCCCCCCCCCCCCCCCCCCCCCCCCCCCCCCCCCCCCCCCCCCCCCCCCCCCCCCCCCCCCCCCCCCCCCCCCCCCCCCCCCCCCCCCCCCCCCCCCCCCCCCCCCCCCCCCCCCCCCCCCCCCCCCCCCCCCCCCCCCCCCCCCCCCCCCCCCCCCCCCCCCCCCCCCCCCCCCCCCCCCCCCCCCCCCCCCCCCCCCCCCCCCCCCCCCCCCCCCCCCCCCCCCCCCCCCCCCCCCCCCCCCCCCCCCCCCCCCCCCCCCCCCCCCCCCCCCCCCCCCCCCCCCCCCCCCCCCCCCCCCCCCCCCCCCCCCCCCCCCCCCCCCCCCCCCCCCCCCCCCCCCCCCCCCCCCCCCCCCCCCCCCCCCCCCCCCCCCCCCCCCCCCCCCCCCCCCCCCCCCCCCACCCCCCCCCCCCCCCCCCCCCCCCCCCCCCCCCCCCCCCCCCCCCCCCCCCCCCCCCCCCCCCCCCCCCCCCCCCCCCCAAAACCCCCCCCCCCCCCCCCCCCCCCCCCCCCCCCCCCCCCCCCCCCCCCCCCCCCCCCCCCCCCCCCCCCCCCCCCCCCCCCCCCCCCCCCCCCCCCCCCCCCCCCCCCCCCCCCCCCCCCCCCCCCCCCCCCCCCCCCCCCCCCCCCCCCCCCCCCCCCCCCCCCCCCCCCCCCCC
>CAVMBJ020000247.1:7500-14462 GCA_963675895.2 Styela plicata
CCCCCCCCCCCCCCCCCCCCCCCCCCCCCCCCCCCCCCCCCCCCCCCCCCCCCCCCCCCCCCCCCCCCCCCCCCCCCCCCCCCCCCCCCCCCCCCCCCCCCCCCCCCCCCCCCCCCCCCCCCCCCCCCCCCCCCCCCCCCCCCCCCCCCCCCCCCCCCCCCCCCCCCCCCCCCCCCCCCCCCCCCCCCCCCCCCCCCCCCCCCCCCCCCCCCCCCCCCCCCCCCCCCCCCCCCCCCCCCCCCCCCCCCCCCCCCCCCCCCCCCCCCCCCCCCCCCCCCCCCCCCCCCCCCCCCCCCCCCCCCCCCCCCCCCCCCCCCCCCCCCCCCCCCCCCCCCCCCCCCCCCCCCCCCCCCCCCCCCCCCCCCCCCCCCCCCCCCCCCCCCCCCCCCCCCCCCCCCCCCCCCCCCCCCCCCCCCCCCCCCCCCCCCCCCCCCCCCCCCCCCCCCCCCCCCCCCCCCCCCCCCCCCCCCCCCCCCCCCCCCCCCCCCCCCCCCCCCCCCCCCCCCCCCCCCCCCCCCCCCCCCCCCCCCCCCCCCCCCCCCCCCCCCCCCCCCCCCCCCCCCCCCCCCCCCCCCCCCCCCCCCCCCCCCCCCCCCCCCCCCCCCCCCCCCCCCCCCCCCCCCCCCCCCCCCCCCCCCCCCCCCCCCCCCCCCCCCCCCCCCCCCCCCCCCCCCCCCCCCCCCCCCCCCCCCCCCCCAAACCCCCCCCCCCCCCCCCCCCCCCCCCCCCCCCCCCCCCCCCCCCCCCCCCCCCCCCCCCCCCCCCCCCCCCCCCCCCCCCCCCCCCCCCCCCCCCCCCCCCCCCCCCCCCCCCCCCCCCCCCCCCCCCCCCCCCCCCCCCCCCCCCCCCCCCCCCCCCCCCCCCCCCCCCCCCCCCCCCCCCCCCCCCCCCCCCCCCCCCCCCCCCCCCCCCCCCCCCCCCCCCCCCCCCCCCCCCCCCCCCCCCCCCCCCCCCCCCCCCCCCCCCCCCCCCCCCCCCCCCCCCCCCCCCCCCCCCCCCCCCCCCCCCCCCCCCCCCCCCCCCCCCCCCCCCCCCCCCCCCCCCCCCCCCCCCCCCCCCCCCCCCCCCCCCCCCCCCCCCCCCCCCCCCCCCCCCCCCCCCCCCCCCCCCCCCCCCCCCCCCCCCCCCCCCCCCCCCCCCCCCCCCCCCCCCCCCCCCCCCCCCCCCCCCCCCCCCCCCCCCCCCCCCCCCCCCCCCCCCCCCCCCCCCCCCCCCCCCCCCCCCCCCCCCCCCCCCCCCCCCCCCCCCCCCCCCCCCCCCCCCCCCCCCCCCCCCCCCCCCCCCCCCCCCCCCCCCCCCCCCCCCCCCCCCCCCCCCCCCCCCCCCCCCCCCCCCCCCCCCCCCCCCCCCCCCCCCCCCCCCCCCCCCCCCCCCCCCCCCCCCCCCCCCCCCCCCCCCCCCCCCCCCCCCCCCCCCCCCCCCCCCCCCCCCCCCCCCCCCCCCCCCCCCCCCCCCCCCCCCCCCCCCCCCCCCCCCCCCCCCCCCCCCCCCCCCCCCCCCCCCCCCCCCCCCCCCCCCCCCCCCCCCCCCCCCCCCCCCCCCCCCCCCCCCCCCCCCCCCCCCCCCCCCCCCCCCCCCCCCCCCCCCCCCCCCCCCCCCCCCCCCCCCCCCCCCCCCCCCCCCCCCCCCCCCCCCCCCCCCCCCCCCCCCCCCCCCCCCCCCCCCCCCCCCCCCCCCCCCCCCCCCCCCCCCCCCCCAACCCCCCCCCCCCCCCCCCCCCCCCCCCCCCCCCCCCCCCCCCCCCCCCCCCCCCCCCCCCCCCCCCCCCCCCCCCCCCCCCCCCCCCCCCCCCCCCCCCCCCCCCCCCCCCCCCCCCCCCCCCCCCCCCCCCCCCCCCCCCCCCCCCCCCCCCCCCCCCCCCCCCCCCCCCCCCCCCCCCCCCCCCCCCCCCCCCCCCCCCCCCCCCCCCCCCCCCCCCCCCCCCCCCCCCCCCCCCCCCCCCCCCCCCCCCCCCCCCCCCCCCCCCCCCCCCCCCCCCCCCCCCCCCCCCCCCCCCCCCCCCCCCCCCCCCCCCCCCCCCCCCCCCCCCCCCCCCCCCCCCCCCCCCCCCCCCCCCCCCCCCCCCCCCCCCCCCCCCCCCCCCCCCCCCCCCCCCCCCCCCCCCCCCCCCCCCCCCCCCCCCCCCCCCCCCCCCCCCCCCCCCCCCCCCCCCCCCCCCCCCCCCCCCCCCCCCCCCCCCCCCCCCCCCCCCCCCCCCCCCCCCCCCCCCCCCCCCCCCCCCCCCCCCCCCCCCCCCCCCCCCCCCCCCCCCCCCCCCCCCCCCCCCCCCCCCCCCCCCCCCCCCCCCCCCCCCCCCCCCCCCCCCCCCCCCCCCCCCCCCCCCCCCCCCCCCCCCCCCCCCCCCCCCCCCCCCCCCCCCCCCCCCCCCCCCCCCCCCCCCCCCCCCCCCCCCCCCCCCCCCCCCCCCCCCCCCCCCCCCCCCCCCCCCCCCCCCCCCCCCCCCCCCCCCCCCCCCCCCCCCCCCCCCCCCCCCCCCCCCCCCCCCCCCCCCCCCCCCCCCCCCCCCCCCCCCCCCCCCCCCCCCCCCCCCCCCCCCCCCCCCCCCCCCCCCCCCCCCCCCCCCCCCCCCCCCCCCCCCCCCCCCCCCCCCCCCCCCCCCCCCCCCCCCCCCCCCCCCCCCCCCCCCCCCCCCCCCCCCCCCCCCCCCCCCCCCCCCCCCCCCCCCCCCCCCCCCCCCCCCCCCCCCCCCCCCCCCCCCCCCCCCCCCCCCCCCCCCCCCCCCCCCCCCCCCCCCCCCCCCCCCCCCCCCCCCCCCCCCCCCCCCCCCCCCCCCCCCCCCCCCCCCCCCCCCCCCCCCCCCCCCCCCCCCCCCCCCCCCCCCCCCCCCCCCCCCCCCCCCCCCCCCCCCCCCCCCCCCCCCCCCCCCCCCCCCCCCCCCCCCCCCCCCCCCCCCCCCCCCCCCCCCCCCCCCCCCCCCCCCCCCCCCCCCCCCCCCCCCCCCCCCCCCCCCCCCCCCCCCCCCCCCCCCCCCCCCCCCCCCCCCCCCCCCCCCCCCCCCCCCCCCCCCCCCCCCCCCCCCCCCCCCCCCCCCCCCCCCCCCCCCCCCCCCCCCCCCCCCCCCCCCCCCCCCCCCCCCCCCCCCCCCCCCCCCCCCCCCCCCCCCCCCCCCCCCCCCCCCCCCCCCCCCCCCCCCCCCCCCCCCCCCCCCCCCCCCCCCCCCCCCCCCCCCCCCCCCCCCCCCCCCCCCCCCCCCCCCCCCCCCCCCCCCCCCCCCCCCCCCCCCCCCCCCCCCCCCCCCCCCCCCCCCCCCCCCCCCCCCCCCCCCCCCCCCCCCCCCCCCCCCCCCCCCCCCCCCCCCCCCCCCCCCCCCCCCCCCCCCCCCCCCCCCCCCCCCCCCCCCCCCCCCCCCCCCCCCCCCCCCCCCCCCCCCCCCCCCCCCCCCCCCCCCCCCCCCCCCCCCCCCCCCCCCCCCCCCCCCCCCCCCCCCCCCCCCCCCCCCCCCCCCCCCCCCCCCCCCCCCCCCCCCCCCCCCCCCCCCCCCCCCCCCCCCCCCCCCCCCCCCCCCCCCCCCCCCCCCCCCCCCCCCCCCCCCCCCCCCCCCCCCCCCCCCCCCCCCCCCCCCCCCCCCCCCCCCCCCCCCCCCCCCCCCCCCCCCCCCCCCCCCCCCCCCCCCCCCCCCCCCCCCCCCCCCCCCCCCCCCCCCCCCCCCCCCCCCCCCCCCCCCCCCCCCCCCCCCCCCCCCCCCCCCCCCCCCCCCCCCCCCCCCCCCCCCCCCCCCCCCCCCCCCCCCCCCCCCCCCCCCCCCCCCCCCCCCCCCCCCCCCCCCCCCCCCCCCCCCCCCCCCCCCCCCCCCCCCCCCCCCCCCCCCCCCCCCCCCCCCCCCCCCCCCCCCCCCCCCCCCCCCCCCCCCCCCCCCCCCCCCCCCCCCCCCCCCCCCCCCCCCCCCCCCCCCCCCCCCCCCCCCCCCCCCCCCCCCCCCCCCCCCCCCCCCCCCCCCCCCCCCCCCCCCCCCCCCCCCCCCCCCCCCCCCCCCCCCCCCCCCCCCCCCCCCCCCCCCCCCCCCCCCCCCCCCCCCCCCCCCCCCCCCCCCCCCCCCCCCCCCCCCCCCCCCCCCCCCCCCCCCCCCCCCCCCCCCCCCCCCCCCCCCCCCCCCCCCCCCCCCCCCCCCCCCCCCCCCCCCCCCCCCCCCCCCCCCCCCCCCCCCCCCCCCCCCCCCCCCCCCCCCCCCCCCCCCCCCCCCCCCCCCCCCCCCCCCCCCCCCCCCCCCCCCCCCCCCCCCCCCCCCCCCCCCCCCCCCCCCCCCCCCCCCCCCCCCCCCCCCCCCCCCCCCCCCCCCCCCCCCCCCCCCCCCCCCCCCCCCCCCCCCCCCCCCCCCCCCCCCCCCCCCCCCCCCCCCCCCCCCCCCCCCCCCCCCCCCCCCCCCCCCCCCCCCCCCCCCCCCCCCCCCCCCCCCCCCCCCCCCCCCCCCCCCCCCCCCCCCCCCCCCCCCCCCCCCCCCCCCCCCCCCCCCCCCCCCCCCCCCCCCCCCCCCCCCCCCCCCCCCCCCCCCCCCCCCCCCCCCCCCCCCCCCCCCCCCCCCCCCCCCCCCCCCCCCCCCCCCCCCCCCCCCCCCCCCCCCCCCCCCCCCCCCCCCCCCCCCCCCCCCCCCCCCCCCCCCCCCCCCCCCCCCCCCCCCCCCCCCCCCCCCCCCCCCCCCCCCCCCCCCCCCCCCCCCCCCCCCCCCCCCCCCCCCCCCCCCCCCCCCCCCCCCCCCCCCCCCCCCCCCCCCCCCCCCCCCCCCCCCCCCCCCCCCCCCCCCCCCCCCCCCCCCCCCCCCCCCCCCCCCCCCCCCCCCCCCCCCCCCCCCCCCCCCCCCCCCCCCCCCCCCCCCCCCCCCCCCCCCCCCCCCCCCCCCCCCCCCCCCCCCCCCCCCCCCCCCCCCCCCCCCCCCCCCCCCCCCCCCCCCCCCCCCCCCCCCCCCCCCCCCCCCCCCCCCCCCCCCCCCCCCCCCCCCCCCCCCCCCCCCCCCCCCCCCCCCCCCCCCCCCCCCCCCCCCCCCCCCCCCCCCCCCCCCCCCCCCCCCCCCCCCCCCCCCCCCCCCCCCCCCCCCCCCCCCCCCCCCCCCCCCCCCCCCCCCCCCCCCCCCCCCCCCCCCCCCCCCCCCCCCCCCCCCCCCCCCCCCCCCCCCCCCCCCCCCCCCCCCCCCCCCCCCCCCCCCCCCCCCCCCCCCCCCCCCCCCCCCCCCCCCCCCCCCCCCCCCCCCCCCCCCCCCCCCCCCCCCCCCCCCCCCCCCCCCCCCCCCCCCCCCCCCCCCCCCCCCCCCCCCCCCCCCCCCCCCCCCCCCCCCCCCCCCCCCCCCCCCCCCCCCCCCCCCCCCCCCCCCCCCCCCCCCCCCCCCCCCCCCCCCCCCCCCCCCCCCCCCCCCCCCCCCCCCCCCCCCCCCCCCCCCCCCCCCCCCCCCCCCCCCCCCCCCCCCCCCCCCCCCCCCCCCCCCCCCCCCCCCCCCCCCCCCCCCCCCCCCCCCCCCCCCCCCCCCCCCCCCCCCCCCCCCCCCCCCCCCCCCCCCCCCCCCCCCCCCCCCCCCCCCCCCCCCCCCCCCCCCCCCCCCCCCCCCCCCCCCCCCCCCCCCCCCCCCCCCCCCCCCCCCCCCCCCCCCCCCCCCCCCCCCCCCCCCCCCCCCCCCCCCCCCCCCCCCCCCCCCCCCCCCCCCCCCCCCCCCCCCCCCCCCCCCCCCCCCCCCCCCCCCCCCCCCCCCCCCCCCCCCCCCCCCCCCCCCCCCCCCCCCCCCCCCCCCCCCCCCCCCCCCCCCCCCCCCCCCCCCCCCCCCCCCCCCCCCCCCCCCCCCCCCCCCCCCCCCCCCCCCCCCCCCCCCCCCCCCCCCCCCCCCCCCCCCCCCCCCCCCCCCCCCCCCCCCCCCCCCCCCCCCCCCCCCCCCCCCCCCCCCCCCCCCCCCCCCCCCCCCCCCCCCCCCCCCCCCCCCCCCCCCCCCCCCCCCCCCCCCCCCCCCCCCCCCCCCCCCCCCCCCCCCCCCCCCCCCCCCCCCCCCCCCCCCCCCCCCCCCCCCCCCCCCCCCCCCCCCCCCCCCCCCCCCCCCCCCCCCCCCCCCCCCCCCCCCCCCCCCCCCCCCCCCCCCCCCCCCCCCCCCCCCCCCCCCCCCCCCCCCCCCCCCCCCCCCCCCCCCCCCCCCCCCCCCCCCCCCCCCCCCCCCCCCCCCCCCCCCCCCCCCCCCCCCCCCCCCCCCCCCCCCCCCCCCCCCCCCCCCCCCCCCCCCCCCCCCCCCCCCCCCCCCCCCCCCCCCCCCCCCCCCCCCCCCCCCCCCCCCCCCCCCCCCCCCCCCCCCCCCCCCCCCCCCCCCCCCCCCCCCCCCCCCCCCCCCCCCCCCCCCCCCCCCCCCCCCCCCCCCCCCCCCCCCCCCCCCCCCCCCCCCCCCCCCCCCCCCCCCCCCCCCCCCCCCCCCCCCCCCCCCCCCCCCCCCCCCCCCCCCCCCCCCCCCCCCCCCCCCCCCCCCCCCCCCCCCCCCCCCCCCCCCCCCCCCCCCCCCCCCCCCCCCCCCCCCCCCCCCCCCCCCCCCCCCCCCCCCCCCCCCCCCCCCCCCCCCCCCCCCCCCCCCCCCCCCCCCCCCCCCCCCCCCCCCCCCCCCCCCCCCCCCCCCCCCCCCCCCCCCCCCCCCCCCCCCCCCCCCCCCCCCCCCCCCCCCCCCCCCCCCCCCCCCCCCCCCCCCCCCCCCCCCCCCCCCCCCCCCCCCCCCCCCCCCCCCCCCCCCCCCCCCCCCCCCCCCCCCCCCCCCCCCCCCCCCCCCCCCCCCCCCCCCCCCCCCCCCCCCCCCCCCCCCCCCCCCCCCCCCCCCCCCCCCCCCCCCCCCCCCCCCCCCCCCCCCCCCCCCCCCCCCCCCCCCCCCCCCCCCCCCCCCCCCCCCCCCCCCCCCCCCCCCCCCCCCCCCCCCCCCCCCCCCCCCCCCCCCCCCCCCCCCCCCCCCCCCCCCCCCCCCCCCCCCCCCCCCCCCCCCCCCCCCCCCCCCCCCCCCCCCCCCCCCCCCCCCCCCC
>CAVMBJ020000248.1:0-14393 GCA_963675895.2 Styela plicata
TCCGCCGCGTCTCAACGACACTAGACAAGAGCAGGAGGGTTTTTTGTCAAAATTTTTTTTTTTTTAATAATATCCAAATCTGAAATTGAAACCACAATTTGAAGCTTCATATCAATATCAGAATACTAAACATGTTATGATAGCCTATTTAATAAGTTAAATTTTATAAAAAAAACTAATCGTATACAATCAGCCAAAAAAAAATCATGATAAATACATTTTCTGTTTTCAGTCCGAATTTCAAAAAAAAAATTTAGACATTAATAAGTGATTTCCAAATCAAGATGTCCAGTACAGAGTAAGATCAATCGGGGAAAGCGCTGGAAACAAGCTTAGAGCTTCGCATCTCTGATCTTCGAGACGCGAGTGCGAATTTGGAACCGGGTATCTACACGAGAGGTCGTGATTCGCCATATGCTGTATGATTAAGCTGAATTCTAGGCTTTCCTCTCTTGCAAGAAAAAACGAAACCTATTCTATCCTAAGATAGATTTTCCTACACCAATAGGATAGGATATCATTTTTACCCTGCGGGAGAGCCGGGAATCCAGCTTAACCATTATGGCTAGCCACGAATTCTCGTGCAGATATCAGTTCCAAATCGGGTTGAAGGTTTTTGGATTATCGTATTTCTTATTCTTCCTGTGGGTGGGACTTGGTGTGTGGAGGAAGCCGTAAGCAGCGCTTACGTGAACCGGCGAGGCGTCCAACAGACCTCTCGCATATAATCATCATCCTTCACGGAATTCGAACCTGCGTCAAGACGATCAGAGTTGCGTAGCTCGAAGCAAAGTTTATCGATTGAGCTAACCGGGCAATGGCAAAGTTACTCTGCCAATATAATACATACAGCATACATTAAATCAGATATGGAACAGTAGAATTGCACTGTACAATGGAACTTTCCCAGAGGCGTTGAATTGCTTGTTTACTTCCTAAATGGAAGCCAATCATTGATTTGTTTATGATGACGTAACAATGCAAATTAACAACCCGCTCGGACTTGGGTAGCAAAGTAGTCCGAGACCCGGTACTGTTCTTGAGAAATCCTCAAATATTCCTCTCGTTGGATATGCTGCATGAGTTGGAATGACAATACCACTAGTATTGCTAAACGACGTTCACCGCTCTGTCGTTCACTGTAGCAATGGTTTTTTTCAGTTCTTCACAGAATTAGGCTTTTGCCGGCCGGCACACCAGACAGCAACTTCAGCACATGAGCGCGCATCTAGCGATTATATCTGGCCAGATTACGGAATATATCAAGAAATATGGAGGAGGTTGAACAAGAACACTATCATGGATATCATCATAAACTGAATCATAGCACCGAATTGTACAAGTCACACTATTATGCAAGCGAACATTGGCTACGCACGAGCAGCCAAATTTAATCTTTGTAGTCTTTGATAAAAGCATTCTGTTCCTTTACGTTCAACGCTGTTTCCACTTATCACAATCACAAAACACCAGCCAAAACAAAAATCTTCAAATAGCGACAACGTCTCCTCCCATTTGCGTAATGAATAAAGTGTCGCACGATTTAGATATATTTGTTTTCAAATAAGTGACACCCTCGTTTTCTATCGCTCGTGTACCTTATACAATTTTAAGGGTCCGGGCGAAATATCTCGTTTTCTAGTTTGTGTGCGAGTTTTGTGTGTACGTAAACAGGGGCGTAAACTCATTGTGTAAGTTTTAATCTTTTTATAGATTTTGCCGTTTTTCCTGACCCCGGATATTAACGGGACTTGTTTTCTACATTTAGACAGGTGTAAAAAGTGACCCAGGTATGAGGTTACACTATCTAGGTACTCCGTATAGGTTAGCTTATATCCGTAGACTAGGTGACAAAATTATGATATTTCATCCTGTATATTAGAAGTCGATAAATAATATTATGACACCTCTGGATTGCACCATTTCACGAAAAATAATGGGATTAGGAAGTTTTTTTGCATTTTATTTCTCAATAAAAACACAACAGTTGGGAGCACAATATCAGGTTATCAAGTACTGTACATGTCGAAATCGGCTGTTCAAATTCACTACTATATGAGCCACAGAGATGAATGAAGGTTCAATTTCATCGCCGCAATTACGAGTAATGCTCATATTAGGGCAATGAGGTTAATTTTAATATATATTCATATATGAATATAATATTTTTCATCACTCGCCCAGGGCAAATAACACTCACTGGACTTTACCATAGCAGTTTAATTCCGTTTGGAATGTTTTCCGCTTAGAGTGCAGTTGCTGATATTACATTTTTTGTAGCTCTTTGCTATTAAGTGGCCGTGAATTGGTTCATTTTAGGTACTGCTTCGGCCTTGCTTTGAGCGAACTTCTATAACAAAGAGGAAAAGTGAGATAGGACTCATATTAGGGGACTGCGAAGTACACAAAGTACGTGGAATAGTAATATTGCCAGAAAGAGTAGAAATGTCCGGTGTTGTATTGAGATTTTCAAATGACGGAAAGTCTGCTCCGAGCGAAAGTACGATATTTCGTATTGAAGAGTCGAGAGGAAGGAGGAAAAGGTACGATATTTCGTATTGAAGAGTCGAGGAAGGAAGGAAAAGGCACAATTTTAAAACAAAATAACCTCTTCAAGAAGGAAACAAGTTACTTGTGACTAAAGATGCACAAAATCGAATATCTTTTGAAATCAGAATCGAATTGAATTTTTACGGATCGAATCAAATGTTCTAATCCGATGCGCGCTTTATGTTCGATCATGCTTGATAAAAGCAAAGACCCTGACTAGAAGAATATTTTTTCCATACAGCAGGAATGTGCGACGTAGCCGAATGGTCAATTTAAAAATTAATCTATTTTTAACAAGTTGCATCGATGCTAGTGGAGCAGGCATCACTGTTTATTGACATATATCGATATAAATCGCGCTGGAAACACGTATCTCTGATCGTCCTGATAAGATTCGATTTCAACGGGGGGGTTGATTATGTGAGAAATTCGTGGGACGCCACGCCAATGCAAGGCGTTTCACGTGACCAATATTGGTGGTTTCTTTCTCCCCCAACTATGTCCGTACACAGGAAAAATTAGTAAAATGTAAAACGCAAAAACTTTCACCCACGATTCGGAACTAGTATCTGCAAGGCGGTTCGCGTGACCAATATTCGTGGTTTTCTTTCTCCCCCACCATGTCCGTACACAGGAAAAATTAGTAAATGTAAAACGCAAAATTCTCCACCCCCCATTCGGAACTAGTGTCTGCACGTGAAGTCTTGTATCGCCAAATGAGTAAATCACATGCTAGGCTTTCCTTTGCCGCAGGATAACCTTTCTTTTTTTTATTAAAACGAATTTGAAGAAGAATGAGAGCTTCTTTTCTCTTATAAATCAATATTTGATCCAGCTGATCCAACCTCAACTGGATAGTGGTAACGATTTAGATTCCCGAATTGAATATTCCCACAAATTGTTAATTCCCGCAAATCTACATAGTGCTGTGTGGAGGGAAATCTTCAAAAGTACCAGGTGATGTAAGTAACAAGACGCTTGTTTGCCTCCAGATGTATGCTTGTTGACATATCAAGTAACCAGATACATTTGTAACGAATCAAATCAAGGTGTCTGGATTGAGTGTATACATTTCTTCCCGCAAACATTAAATCCCGGAAACTTTCAGTCTAGCTGAGCAGACATTATTATTGTTTCTTTTTTAAAATACAAGAATGAGATAAAGAAAGAGAGAGAAAACGGTGCTGTGCCGATTAGTTTTAAAGATGCCTTAGCATAAACGAGCTGTATATAAACCCCGGGTCCGGCCGATAATTTAGGCGAGTTTATAAGTATATTGTGTTCAGTACGAAGTTTTTGAGCTTTAGCTGAACTAGGCAGTAGGGGATGAGATGGGATTATGTAGGTCAGGTAGATGAAGATCGGTCGGGATAGGTAGTTGGGTCAGGCGGCGGGCGGCTTGGGGGTGGCTTCCGGGTGGCGTGGAAGGAGGTAAGTAAATTAGGATAGTCAGGTCAGGTGGAGGGAAGTGGGTGAGGTAGGGTTGAGAGAGAGGCAGGATGGCTCGGGAGTTAGGTGAGCAATAGGTTATTGCGGTAAGTTGGTCTGGCGGGTTGATTGGGGGCTCTTGCAGCTGGAGGCAGGGCAGGAGTTGGTTGGGTTAGAGGAGTTCTACGCAGGACAGACAGACGGAAGTTGGGAGATAAGCGAGTGAATTGGAGGGATTTCGGCAGGTTAGGTTGAGGGAAGCGACTTGGTTAAGATCGAGTAGAAGGAGGTGCATTGGGATAGGAACCGCCTAGGGGACAAAATACGTATAGAGAGCAGGGCCCTCAGCAATAAGGGACAGTAAATTAGGTGCATGGCTGTTTGTTTGTAAATTAAGCACGTTATTTTTTTTTGCAAGAAGACAAGATTCCCGAGCAATTATCATATTTATATGTATTTGAAACGCACTTGTAAATTTCTTAATTTTTTGACTCATATTTTTCCAGTTTTTGAACATTCAATACGTCCCCATTAGGTTTTGTTCATTTTCCGTACTTTCGAGGCACTTCGGCAATATATCAATGACAATGAGGTATGATATACATAAAAGAAATTTAATCGTCCGATGACTCTGATCTTGAAATATTTACCAAATGCCCCTTTAACGAATGGAGTTTCTTTTTAGGCTCTTTTTATAGAGAAGCCATAAGTGTTATAACCAGGAACACTGTAATTTTACTTAGATTTGCCAACAACTCTAGTAACAGATCCAGAAGTTTTCGGTACAAGGAGATGATTCAAATCATCTAATCAATGACGTCATATGCTCGCAGGGCATTTGTAAAAGATTTGAAGCATAAAATAATAGAATAGTCTATTCTAAAACCATTTTATTATAAAATATGATTTACTTATACACCAGGTTCCCAGTTTTTTGAACTAGTTGATGGATAAATTTATCTATATCTATTAAATTTACTAGGTAAAACAGATATTAATGAAACTAAGTACAGGTATTTCAAACATAAACTCGGTAAACTAAGTGCGCTATGGTAAACTCGCTAGTTTCATGTAAAATTGTCATCACTACTCCGTATACAATTAGTTGATTTATAATTGGGAGAGTGATTTTGATTAACTCCCTTCTCCTTACTACTTATAAGATAGATTTGTATATCTAACCACTAGGGCTGGGAGATTCGATTCAGTGATTCGAATCGATTCGAAGTACATATAATCCGAATTAATTGTGAATCGGGCATGGGAACAAAAACATGCAAATGAAGAGCATTTTTTTTTTTTTAAGGGCGAAATGCGACCGTTGCATTTTCGTCGTTAAAATGAAAATTTTTCGCTTTTACGTCAGTTTATGTTAATATTTGTAATTCGTAACTGTCAATCAGACATACCCACAAGTTTGTCAAACATGAGTCAAAGATAGAACGCGCCTAATACAGAGCGAACAATACAAATAAAAAAAATTGAACATGGACTTGGCATCATTCACTCTATGCTTTGCAATGTACGTATAGATATTGTAAACTATCGTGTCTGTTTACTTTTAGTTTGAGGATAATTCAAGGATTTGATTCAAGTTCCTTGAGCCTGTTTCAAGATGTCAAAATAGAGATAAAACATTTTCTTGAAACAGTCTAGTTGAAAGGCGAACTCTGTGACCGAATGTATTCATATATACTTAGTAAGTATGGTATGATCGCGGGCGAGGCCCAGCCCATCTTCGGGACATGCTTGACGGAATCAAATCTTTGACTGAGAACATACTCCGTGGAATGCTACTTTTATATTTATAATTAAGGTTCGAATCTATTGGAATACTTGTCGGAATCGGAATTTATGAATACTAATTAACGAGGTTGTTTTGTGATCTCAAAACACGAATCACAGAAACCGGTATTTGAATCAGCCAAATTGGGCATGTATACAAAACGATTCGAATGCTAATTCTAAAAATCCCACATCTAAATTAGTGGCCATTTCTAGCCAAAGGACATAGGTAGGATTGATCGATTGAGAACTATTTCTTTGATTCTGTAGGTGGTGCTGCGGTCGCCGAGGAGCGATTTGTCTGGTGATGCTAATAACGATCCAGACATACTAAATAGTTACGCGACCTTCTCGGTGGGCGCCTAACTTCTTAGTAAAACTAATGACGCTTAGCTATACGATGTTGAGCAATAACAAGTCTATATTGCCTTTAGGTGTCCGGGCTCGCGCGCTAAAATGCGTGAAGCTGCGTATATCTGACCTAGGCCGAAAGGTCCGGGTAACCCATTGAACCTCAATCGTTATTGGGATAAGGACTTGCGATTGTTTCCCGCGATTGTATTTATGGCAATAATGGACCCCGATGTCACACAGTTCGCACTCAAAATAAATTATTTCACTGGTAAGTCAAATAATACGAATATATCTACGTTACACTAGGTTACACTATCAGAAATGATATTTTGTCAAGTGTGAGGCACTGAAATAACGCTCCTCATAGGCGCGATTTATCAATGATCCATCCTGGACAGAAAATGTTTTCATAATTTTTCTAAGTATAAATGGACATAACTGGATCGCTAGCTCATAAAAATACTCTAATACGTGATGTTTGCCCATCGTGGGGAAAGGTACTGATACCAACACTGGACTAGATATAGCCATTCTGCTCTGTACGCAATATGATATTAAAAAAGTGTGCAGTCGTAGGCTGGCTATTTTATTCGGCAAATAGTCAAATAGAAGACCATTACTTTGTACCATTACATTACTTTTGGGTTAAACTTTTCAAAATTTCAACTCTTGTGTATACAGGGTTATCAGGTAGATACCACCCCCTAAAAAGAAACACAAAGTGGTAGATGGTTTTACCATCGCCCAGGACTAGATACCACTCACTGAGTGTCGTTTTAAATTTCATCGCTTAAGTGCAGTTGCTGGCACTACATCTTGCAGTATACAGTCCAATTTTCTTGCACGGCCGGAGATATAGTGTTGGGCGATTACCAATAAATACCATCAAATACCCTTCTTCACAGGTTATTGCATATGAATAGGCGTCGCCAGGTGAAATAATATTGGAAGAAATAATTGTGACCCCACTGGCAAGTTCCTGTGCATTAGAATGCAGTTGAGTACGGGTACCGGTAAAAACAACGATATTTGCAACATCCATGCATTTAGCCAAATAGCATTTTAAGCTATTCAGGATTCAGCCGCCGCGATTCGTGAGTGGCTCATGCCTGACAAAATATGTTCAAGATTTTCTGACTGAAACTGTCTTTCATATTCGCTTGAATGGCGATGTAAATTTCATGGGGAATGTTCCTTTGCTGTATTATGTCGGTCTACAAACACAGACAGGTGTCCTTACTTTGATTTAGATAATTAAGGTAATTTAGTTAAATAGAGCCATTTAGCATTATAGTACCATTTAGCATATAAGTAAATGCAAATTTAAGTATTAAAACTGATAGAAAATTGCCTGGTTGTCTGTATCACATATTAAAAAAGTCAAAGGGAACACTCAATTAGTAGCCGCATTGCACCATGCTGGCGTTTGCAATCAATTAACGATTGCTTGGATGGTTACTCATCCATATTTTCGTACGCTTAAGTCATTGTGGTTTCTAAAAGATTTTTTGATGTTGATGCCCAAAAAAGGATCAAAAAGCCTTTTTCTTCAAATTAATGCGTCCAACCGTTTCAAATTACGAGAATATTCAAGCATTTGGTCCAGTACAGGGTCGGGACTAAAGAAGTTGCACTGTGTAAAAGTACTGTAAATTTACTGTTATATACAAGTAGTTTTATAATTTGAAAAGTTGAAGCCGCCTTGACGCGTTTCACCAAAAGCCCGTTATTAAAACGAAAGGTCATTTTTTCAGTTATATTTTATAATCCACAAAGATAAATTTTGAATCGCTGGAGACTCGCTGTCGATTTTATCGTTGATTTACAGTAAATTAAATAGTTCAAAATCGGCCCTGTAGGAGATATTTGCCAAGTATATAGACTGTTAATCTACCGCCCGTCGGCGGTGCGTTCAATCAGCAATCCATACTAGCCGAGAAGTCGATCTATATCTTCATTACATCATCACCGAGCAAAATTACTGTCAAAGCACAATGAATTTGCTGCATTTTTGTACAGTGAATCGAGTATTTTAATAATTTTGCGAATAAGTAATCGAATATTCAGGTCAGCTTTGGTTCTTGTCAACAGATGTTTTGTTGTAGAGTTTGAGAGACAGAACATGGGACGTCACCGTCCAATTACAGAGAACTAAGGTGATTTAAAATGTTTATAGATATGTAGAAGATGGCAGATATTTAGCCAAAAGCACGTTGAATTCTCGAAATAATAAAATAAATATACTATTCCAATATTTTGCTTTCATCAGAAATGCGCTGATTGTTGTATTCACTCTGAAGTCCAGATTTACAACGCACAATAGTCTTCGTCACGAGACCAATCAGAGATGTTGTATTTGTCAAGTATGAGCCATAGATGGTTCGCACCTCGACGGTGCGATCCATCAGTGACTCATACTTTATAAGACATGTTTAGACACTAGGGCTGGGCAAAACCGAATCATTTAGAATTCGAATGAGATTCGAATACTTTTTTCGAATCGGATCGAATCAATAATTTTGTGTAAATAACAATTTTCCCTTTTTCCGTATTACAAATTGTTGCCATTGTAAAAATCAAAAAAATTATAGTTTATTATGTACTTTCCAATTCACATTCCTTGACCAAGAGCAACAATTTTCTTATTTTAACACGGAAATATAATCGATTTACATTATCTTTTTAAAAATGAAGCTTTCAGTTCATTTGACAATCCTTTGTTCCTAAGAAACGATTTCCTATTGATTCGAATAAATTGTTCTTTGAATCGATTCGAATCTCCAAATCAAATTGCCCAGCCCTATTTACCACAGATATATTTTATATACAAGTTTTAGATCAGTACTTTACTCAGGGATTTTGCATGGGAAAGGTTTTTAGAAATTTAACATACATAATATGCATCATACCTATGTACAATGTCACAGTGGTCCTGGATAAACTATTTCCATGATCATTTTTTTTGTGGAAACGTAATGTTTTCCTATAATGCTAAAACTCGTTTTTCATTCTTGAAAGCAAATTCAATATTGCAGGCATATTATTTCGTAGCAAAATTTTTCATCGAATGAGTAAATATATTTTTAGAAAACTTAGGTAACCGCAGTACAATAACAACATGCAGTATTTCAACTCTATGTGTCGAATACATTCCGAGAAGGGGTGGGCAGAAACCGAATCCTTTGGAGTTCGAATAACTTTTTCGAATCGGATCGAATCACTAATTCCATATCAACAACAAAATCCCATTTTAATATTACAAATTGCGAAAATCAAGAAATTCATAGTTTTTGATGTATTTTCGATTCATACTTCATGTCTGAGAGCAACAATTTTCATATTTTAATGCTCAAATTTGACCAAAATTCATTGCATTTTGCCGTTAAAAATGAAATTTTAGTTCATTTCGCAAATATTTTTCCTATAAACGATTCACGATTGATTCGAATAAATTGTGCTTCAAATTACAGAATCAAATATCCCAGCCCGGTTTCCGAGCCATCGTAAATCAGGAGAGATGTAATTTGAAACAGCATCTATGGTATATTCGACTCGACCTCGAAAACAGCATTTATTGTTGATCGAAACTCATTCAGAAAGCAACAAATGCAAAAAATTGAAGAAAATTCTATTAACGAATCCTAATACTTTTTGTCCACGGTCCGTTGTTGGTTGTGTCAGAATAGTTAAGAAATAATTAAGAGCATTCAATGTTTTAACACTTTTTTAGCTGCTGTTTAATTTTTTTATGATCCCCATAATAATTACTGAAATTTAATTTTCATTTTTAGACTAAAACGCAAAATATAAACCAACAGAAATGAATTTTTTTGGATTAATCTATATTTTTTGCGTCGGAATTATATTTGAACAACAAGACGTTGGAATGTGTTTACAGGTATGAATATTACTCAAGACGCAGCGGTTTGTTTCGTAATCGCCCAGGCAGATGCCAACTTACTACCTTTTAAAGTAGTTTTTGGCTTATTCAGGTTGTCGTCACAATTCGACAAACTAATTTAATTGCAGTAATTTAATATTTGCAAAAATCGGAATCGCCTTGTTGATGAGATTTTTAGGTCATGTATAGGCTGTTGATGGAATGACCATATGCTCCGTCAATAGTCTATATTTTTTTTTTATTATGAAAATTCACTCTGAGCAAGGTCGGAAGCGGTGCCTAAAGGAACCAACAAACGGCTACTTAAAAGCAGAGAGCCACTGAATGATGTGGTACCAGCAACTGCACTCTAAAAGAAAAACATCCCGAACGAAACTGAATGCTTAAGTGTAGTAAGTGGTATCCGCCCTGGGCAACGATAAAACCAACTACCACTCCTTTGCAGAAAAGTCTTTATTTATAGTTTAATGTTAATTTAAACCAGGTCAATCTGCTGTCAAAAACCGCTCATTACTGCACTCTTGTGACAGAGCATTAGTTCCTTACAGGTTCTGCTTTCAGCTCTGCGAGGTATGAGTTGTCGATAGTCAAGCCTTGGGTGGCACGCTCCATCAACAGCCTAGCATGTTTGGCCGAAAAAGTTGATATTTTAGTTTTATTCTAATATCACAAAGTAAAATATTTTTGACCCTGCATGTCGTAAGAGGCGACTAAAGGGAAGCAAAGAAGTGATAGATGGTTTTACCATTGTCTAGAGCAGATACCACTCACTGCACTTTACCATTGCAGTTCAATTCCGTTTGGGATGCTTTCCGTTTAGGGTGCAGTTGCTGGTACCGCCATCGTTTAGTAGCTCTCTGCTTTTAAGTGGTCATTTGTTGGTTCCTTTCAGGCACTGCTTTCAACCTTTCTCAGAGAGAATTTTAATAACAAGAAAAAATTACTGTTAAAGAACGGCGATTTTACTCCATTTTTTTAATGTACATCTGCTCAATTTTATATGTTGGCGCAATTTCTTGAAAGCTTCCAATATTTCATACATTTACAAAAATGAAGTAGAATCGCCGCTCTTAGAGAGTAATTTTACAAAATAACATAAAAGATTTATAAAATCGACTTATTCAGGCAAAATGAATTGTTGATGGAATGCTTCACACAAAAATACAAATGTAAATAAACAATTACTGCGAATGAACGTTAATTTTACTGTACTTGCATCGAAGTGTATCTGATCAACAAATAACTATGATGTGTACATTTTAGGAGGACCGAATGCATTTATATTGCACTAACCGAGATGAGAACGCCATTGCATCAAATTCAGCCACAAACCACATCAGACATGGTAAATCTGGTCCCAGAGGTCAGCGGGGGCCACCTGGAATCGTTGATTATGGCCAAGTGAATGCAACCATTGAAGAAAGGATTCAAGGTATGTTCGTATAGACGTCTTGCAAAGATCACCTGACCATCAGCTGAGTATCAACTGACGACACCCGTCTTCTCTGAGAACTCGATTGTAATTTATATGTCTGTCTGTATAACGCTGAAGTAATGGCGCGTGTATCCTGTACAATACAAAATATGTTAAATATGTTAATATGTTAAGTTGAAAAATTCGGCTATCATCGCTATGTATCCCCTCTGTGCAAATGAATAACGGCCAATATTAGTGCAGATTGGACGAAGATACTGACTACTGTGATATTTATACTCATTTATCATCATCTACATCCACATATACAAAAGAATCCTACAAAAGTTTATAGAGGCATACAAATGGGTTGTATCACCAGCTTTTATGGAGGAGCCAAAAAGTGCACGAGATGATTTGTGGTGAGCTGGTGACAGAAAAGATAGTGCTGAATAGCTGCGAATGGCATACTTTGGCCGCTTTGCACTTAGGCATGCACGGTACGCTTGCTTATTCCAAAAGATAAGTTTTCCTCAATTGCACTTTTGAAAGTAGCAAATGTGTATGACTATACGGTAGTATAGTCATCAGTAAAGGAATTCAAAGATTAGTTAGCAGTGAAATCAGATTCATAAAGCTCAGATTAAGAATGTGTATATAAAAAAGAGTACCGTATAGTTCGGTTTTAACAATATACAATGTGGCACAAACCAAACCACATTTCAAAGCGAAAGCTTAGAGCTGCCCAAATAATAGAAAGAGTTGCGGTTACGCTGATTCAAGTAATTATCTCATTTTCGCTAAACCCACATTTTTAGTGTTGTTTTAGTTCATTTAGCAAATATTGTTACTATAAACAATTCACGAATGATTCGAATAAAATTGCCCAACCTTGATTCAGAGTCATCGTATCACAGAGAGATGCAATTTGAAGCAGCATCTATGGTATTATTCGACCTCGAAACAGCGTTTATTGTTGATCGATACTCATCCAGAAAGCAACAAATGCAAAAAATTGAAGAAAATTCTATTACGAATCCTAAATACTTTTGTCACAAACCCCATAATCAATATATGTATATATATATATATATATATTTTGTCCACAGGTCGTTGTTGGTTGTGTCAGAATAGTTAAGAAATAATTAAGAGCATTCAATGTTTTAACACTTATTTGCTGCTGTTTAATTTTTTTATGATCCCCATAATAATTACTGAAATTTAATTTTCATTTTTTAGACTAAAACGCAAAATATAAACCAACAGAAATGAATTTTCTTGGATTAACTATATTTTTTGCGTCGGAATTATATTTGAACAACAAGACGTTGGAATGTGTTTACAGGTATAAATATCACAAGAAATAATGTTAGTTTCTTCATCGTCCAGGGCAGATCCAACTTACTATCTTTTAAAGTATCTTTTGGTTATTCAAGTGGTCGTCACAATTTGACAAACTAATTTTGATTAGCAGTAATTTAATATAAGCAAAAAATCAAATCGCCTTGTTGATGAGATTTTAGGTCATGTATAGGCTGTTGATGGAATGACCATATGCTCCGTCAATAGTCTATAATTTTTTTTATTATGAAAATTCACTCTGAGCAAGGTCGGAAGCAGTGCCTGAAAGGAACCAACAAACGGCTACTTAAAAGCAGAGAGCCAGGGAATGATGTGGTACCAGCAACTGCTCTCTAAACGGAAAACATCCCGAGCGAAACTGAATAGTTAAGTGTAGTGTAGTAGTTTCCTTTGCTGTATTATGTCGGTCTACAAACACAGGCAGGTGTCCTTACTTTGATTTAGATTATTAAGGTAATTTGGTTAAATAGAGCCAGCATTATAATACCATTCAGCATATAAGTAAAATGCAAATTTAAATATTAAAACTGATAGAAAATTGCCTGGTTGTCTATATCATATATTAAAAAAAGTCAAAGGGAACACTCAATTTGTAGCCGCATTGGACCATGCTGGCGTTTGCAATCAATTAACGAATGCATGAATGTTAACTCATCCATATTTTCGTATGCTTAAGTCATTGAGGTTTCTGAAAGATTTTTTGATGTTGATGCCCAAAAATAGGATCAAAAAGCCTTTTTCTTCAAATTAATGCGTCCAACCGTTTTAAATTACGAGAATATTCAAGCATTTGGTCCAGTACAGAGGTCGGGACTAAAGAAGTTGCACTGTGTAAAAGTACTGTAAATTTACTGTTATTTACAAGTAGTTTTATAATTTGAAAAGTTGAAGCCTTGACGCATTTCACCAAAAGCCCGTAATTAAACCAAAAGGTCATTTTTTCAGTTATATTTTATAATCACAGAGTAAAATTTTGAATCACTGGAAAAATATAACACTGCTATAAAAGTGCAGTGAAAATTTATATTTACAAAATTTAAAATCGCCCTGTTGATGAGATTTTGGCCATGTATATGGGCTGTTAATCTAAATCTACCTCCCCTCGGCGGTGCGTTCAATCAGCAATCCATACTAGGCCGAGAAGTCGATTTATATCTTCATTGCATCATCACCGAGCAAAACTACTGTCAAAGCACAATGAATTTGCTGCATTTTTGTTACAGTGAATCGAGTATTTTATAATTTTGCGAATAAGTAATCAAATCAAATATTCAGGTCAGCTTTAGTTCTTGTCAACAGGTGTTTTGTTGTAGAGTTTGAGAGACGGAACATGGGACGTCACCGTCCAATTACTGAGAACTAAGGTGATTTAAAATGTTTATAGATATGTAGCAGATGGCAGATATGTGGATAAAAGGTTGAGTTCTCGAAATATTAAAATAAATATACTATTCCAATTCTTTGCTTTCATCAGAAATGCACTGATTGTTGTATTCACTCTGAAGTCCAGATTTACAACGCACAATAGTCTTCGTCACGAGACCATCAGAGATGTTGTATTTGTCAAGTATGAGCCATATATGGTTCGCACCTAATAAG
>CAVMBJ020000249.1:0-14307 GCA_963675895.2 Styela plicata
TCATATTATTCTAATTTATTTCAAATTTTGGCAAAACGGAAATGCGCAATTGCGATTTGCTTACCGCTACTTGTGGGTGCTGCGTATTATTGAATAAATGATCTTTTAACGAAGGCCCAATGGATGGATCGCAACCAATCTACGGTGCGGTCCATCATTGGCCCATGGCCTAAAAAACATAACTGCCGATGAAACTCATGTGGGGGGGGGGGGGGAACTGAGCAGTAACGTTTTAACACTTGTTCTAATTAATAAGAAGCGGGTCTACTGGAACTTGAATGAAGTAACACACAAACATTAGAAACTGTTCAATAGATTACAAACGCTTCATACAAAAGATATCTATCAAAGGCGCCAAACATGAGCCGCTCACAATAGATCATGCACGTGGGATACTACTGTGTTGCATCGATGAAGGAGAATTTTATTATTAAGGTGAGTTTTTATATTAAAACATGAACCTACCAGGGGACTCTTATTCCATAACTTTGGTCTGTCCTTCCAGTGTTTGGCTGTGAAATGACGGGGCGAGGACGTCCGAAAGTACCCTCGTTTGCGCTCTACTTGCTTGTTTTCGAACAACTCGAAAACTTAACCTCTACGGAAACTTATTCCTGTACGCCTCATGAGCACGTGCTAAGTCGTTCTGCACTCGGCTACAAGACTACTTAAAGAGGCTTAACGCTCTCTAAACGACAACTAGTGAGGCCCTTCAAATCTCGCCGCGTAACGCTGTTCTATACTGATAGTCGCAAAATAGGCCGTAGCGCATCTGTAGGCTAACTCACACAACGTAACTAGAATTTAAAAAGTCTGAAATCGCGTTATTTTTTACACATTTCAATAATCTTTTTTTAAAATCGTAATTTTTGATCGAATATGATACACACATATCGTTAATATTATTAACCAGATAATTTGATGATTAAGTAATAATAAATATTCAACATTAATATACAAGTGGACTATATGCCTCACTGCAGTACTACAGCAGTTTAATAATATTTGTACATAAGCAATTTTGCACAAACGTTTCCTGCGCTTTGCTGTGCGTAAAATAATGGTGTAAATCAGAATTGAGAACACAGCGCGCTGAGTGAGCTGATCTCAATTAGTGCGTAAATTTGACTGATGAGTGGGGGGGGGCTGTTGCAAGGTATGTTGTACGATGTATTATAAAATTGGTATATTTTTTTAGGATAAGGGGAGATTTATTTGTCCTATGTGGCGCCACGGGATTGTGAAACAATATTCCAGAAAATTTTTAGGAAGTTTCTGAGAAGTCTGGTGTTTTCGCTTGACATTTTTTGTTGTCAGCCTGTATGCCATGGATGGATCGCGCCAATGAGGCCGCGGGTCCATGAGTAGTCGTGCTTAACAAAAATAGATATTTTAGTTACGATCTACACGCTGATAAAACATTAAAATCAGTCGCGAACCATACTCGTTTTGTGTGGGAGTTTTGATTGGACTTCAGAGTTTACTTTCTCGGCTATTTATTACTTGCTAAATCGCGCTAAATTGGCGAATTTGAATTAGTAAAAGAAATTCATAGATATGTTTTGGAGTTCGCGCGCTTAGTGTGTGGGGGATTTGCTGTTGGCCCTATTGGTGTGTATACCTCACTTCATTTGCCAGCTAGAACCCTATGTAGAATTCGGAACATTATCCCTTGTAATTTGATTTTTTTTTTCACAAATAAATGAGTTGACAACTACATTTCAGACTTGTTATACTTACCACAGTTATTTCTGTTTGGCTCTTCAGCATCTTGAGTTTTATTGAATTTTATGAATTGTGGTAAATTATTTATTAACTAAAACTCTGGTACGACTTAACAAATTTCGAAAAATTATACGCGATTCAAATAACGATATTCCACTATAGGACCAGCTTTTGTCCTTATCTTCATGTTGCGGGTATTGCATATTTGTCAGGGCTAATACGGTGCGGTTACTTGCCACCAAAGTAGAATTCTGTGTTTCACAACACTTGATCGCGTGTAATAGATGCAATTCGGACACTGCCCATTCACGCGCGCGCAGAAAGTAGCAGTTGTACCATTGACGGTTGATATTAAACCATCCTTCCACTTGCAAACAAACGACATGAAATCATTTTCCCGTCTTCAATAGCTGTAATATTGAGAAATGTACAGTAAATTCACCGCGTGTCTGCAGCGCTCTTTTCTTTATTTTCATAGATTTCGAAATTGTCCTTGTTAATGAGATTTATACCAAATATGGACTGTTGATGACTACCGGTTTTAACTGCTCAATTAACACCCGCGCGAATGACTGAAAAAAAGTGATTTAAAGATTTCAAACTTCGAAATCTTTAAATGTATGTAAAAGTACTGACCTAAAGAACGGGCGATTTTGCTGTATTTGTTGTACAGTATAGTAGAAATTGGGTTTCATCCCACCCATTTAGACCATTTGTCGTTTATCTCAGGAAATCATACTCTCTCATTGCTTTACTTCTGTGAAACATCTCTCGCGCATTTCTTGTTTCAATCTTTATCGCGCTCTATTCAAAGAAATTACCGTTTTTTGTTCGCTCTGGAGAATGGTTTAAATTCAATCTCGATGTCGGTTATGTATATAATTTTACTGCAAATCTGAGGCTTCATTGTAAAACCTGCCAAATCATCATTAGCACATGATCTAAAATTGTCTTCGTTCACATGGTCCATAAAATTTATATTTTCAGAACTCGACCTTTCCTCTTGAATCGATTTAAACCTAATTCATTCGAATAATGTGATTTACGAATGAAACCCAATCGAAAAAGGGGGGAAAAAAATATTACGCGACAGGGGAGGGCGGATCACCCTGGGGGCGTGCGTGGTGGGGGGGGGGCCGCCTCCTAGGCGGCGCGACGTCGTTCCATCAGTGACCAAATCCTTCCTTAAGAACACAAATATTAAAGGCAGTGAACAAATTTCAAGACTGAGAATCTCTGTATTTCGCTGTTTTGTAAGAACAGCATAATTTCCTGCTTCGTTCTTTGGAAAAACAATAATTCTAAATCTTACGTTGTGATGTCCATAATGAGTGTTAGAATATACCATTACCCTCAACGTTCAACGAAAACGATTTAATATAATCTTTACCAATATCAACGGCAAATTTAAAATAAAAGATACAATTGCACATATTTTTTACATACCGGAGATTTTACTGTTTCCGTCCAAAATCACGCGTATCGATCTATTTCTTGAGTAATATTGAAAAATATACCTACTTTTTTTCGAGCAAAAATTCTGAGCATGTTAAATAACTAGCCTACAAGTCATATAATCCTAAAATTTGGAAGCAAAACCCTTTTGGTAAACATAATCGAAGATTCCACCAGTCCTTTAGACATAGGGGGCGTGAGAAGTGTTGCTGAAATGAACGCAACTAGCCAACCACTTATATACTCCCCCGAATCTACTTTATAAAATGACGTTATCCAACCAAAGCGCAGCTACGTATAAGATACCTTTCTAACAAAAAAACTGAAACAGTTATGCTTAGAACAAAGGGATAGCAATATCCCTCTTTCACGCTTTTTTTTCGTCACCGCTCTCTACACACACGCTGGAAATTACGTCCGTGCAATACTCGAAGGCCAAGTTCTTGGAGTATTTTATGTTCTATTTAAACAGCGACCACAGCAGGCATACATATACATATCACACAAATGATCTCATCATATATATAACACAAAAACGAACATCAGTTCGGAATATAATTAGAAATCTACCGGCTAACCTATTGTCGCGTATAGAAAAAGCAAAAAATTCACACCTTACTAATCGTCAAAAACCCTGTATTGTCATATTAATATTAGGATGTTTAATATCATGGTAATTAAAACCTAAGATTATTATAGTATTCGTCAAATATTTCGAGCATTTAAATTCCATAAATTAAAGTTTGAACGTTAGTTATATCATGTTCTTTAAATCGGATTAGTGCTATTATCTCTCCATAGAACATGCATTTTGGTTCAGAACACGCCGACACTTCAGACTAAAGGCAGTGCACCCATGAGTGTTCAAACCTCATATACGATCATTTGTTTTGATCAAATATTGAGTCACAATTCAAGCGCGATCATTTTCATGATGGCCCAAGTATGAGAGTCATGGCCTAGAGGTCGGATGGATATCGGATCGATCAGTGAACATAGGGCTGTTGGTTTTTTTGGCTGCGGAGCTTTAGTTTTTCTAGCTGGAGCGGTGCGTGATCCATCAATGAGCCATGAATGACAAGTTGGTGGTGGTACAATCTCGATTGCGGTTATTCGGAATCGATCCAAGCACAAATTTATTCGAGATTATTGTGTGAATCGTTCGTTACTGACAAAATAACTCACTAAATGAAGTTCAATAATTCCTATTTAACGGACAAAAAAAAAGTAATCGAAATTTGGTCGAAAAATTGCATGGGGGGGGGTTCAAGATCTCGGATTTCGAATGCTGTCGAAATCGACTCGTTAAACACATACCCGGCGCACTGATCACGTATCTTTCCAATAAAGACCATCTATAGGCCCCAGTCGCGTCCTATAGAGTGGTCACAGAAATATCAGGGCCTTGACGGCTAATATGATCCCGCTCCTAAGAAATAGTCATAAAGAAACGGGCTAACTATCACTCAAATATGAAAAAGAAAGAACAGGCACTATTTATAACGTTACTCATTTTCTATATGATCCCTATCAACATTGTATGATCCATTGTCGTGCTACAATGCATCTTAGAAAGAAACAGGCCTGGCATATTCAAGCATCAATTATTGCTTAAAATATGAACAGTTTTATATCAATCATGGTAAAAATATATATGACGAACGATTTGAATCCTAAACTATTTTGCCCAAGAGTTAAATAGAAATTTAAATACCTGAACTGACTCATAGCCAGGTAGCGCCCACAGGAAAATGAAATCCTATCCTAATCCTTGTCGCAGGGGTTCATATGTTTCTAAAAATCGGTAAATGGTTTTATATTCCTGAGTTTGCGGGGTTGAGTGCGATCCGTTCACACGAGATCACACATTATCTATTTCTCGCGAGCGGTCGATCACGGGGCTAATCAGAACTTAGACATTCATTGAGTGAACCGACGCACTCTATGTACGAAAATAATTAAGTCGTCCTCACTTCTGTTAAATATATGAGCCCTATATATAACGCCCCGTCCCTAAAGCGCAGTCGAGTCTGTGGCTCATGCGGCGATCGAAACAGATAGTGCAAATTTAAATATGAGTAAAAGCAATTAAATTTGCCTTATTTAAGGGGCGTGATGATCGAATATAAGATTGTGAAGCATAACACAATCGGACAGAAAGATTGGCTCAAAACAATGTTTTTGTCAATCATGAGTCCAACCAATGGATCGTGGCCGTTGCAGACAATAAAAAGACGCTCCATTGCAATTTGTCCACATCTTATCCTAAACTTGCACTAGGATCTTTGCGTCCAAATCTAACTGTATTGAAAAACTCATTCATGTCCATGTGATAATGGGATATTCAGAGCTAGAGGGGCGTGAATTACTCCAAGTCTTCACTACTACGAATAGGATACGTGTAAATATGTTTAATTTAGAACTCATTAAATATGAACCTCAAAATAATTGTATTTTGAAGCAAAAATGAATAAATAGTCTTCAGTGTTAATCATAGGACTCGATTAAAAATCAATCAACCTACACTGTGACGAAAAACAGTAAATATACCGTTCAATTGCAGTAAATCCTGCATATTCCTAAAATTTCGAAACCTGCCTGTATTAAAGGAAGACCTATATCAACCAAGGGCAGTTGAATATCCGCACCTAGATTCGACGGTGTAAATCTACCAGCAGTCTAGATTCAATATTTTTAATTTTCCTTGTCTACCCAACCAAATGACTGTCAAAAAGACAGGGAGATTTAACTGGGATTTTATAACAGTCGTAGTACTTAATACTCAATTATAAACGGGTTCCTTAATTGTCTTTGTTTTATAATGATACAACTGTAGATTTGAAGGAGCTCTTAACAGAACAATTACAGTATGAAAAATGCAATCAATAAGAGTAGCTGAAAACGACGGAAAATCAGAAATTTAGAATCATGAGGCGACTTAACATTAAACATCAAAACATTATTGGAAATGTCAAATCCTTTTGCCTGTGTGAAATCTTAACGGCCGATTATGAATCGAGAGATAGACTCGGTTCTCTAGTTCTCTGCAATTGCCTAATTATAAATAATATCTAAATACTATACGCTTGGAGTGCTATATTTTACTACAACTATTAGTATTGTATTTCCGTTTTTATTCTGTGAGGATAAGTAACAAGGCAGATCTCTCGTCTGTGAATCATTCCCGCACGGGATTCATAGTTTTCATCTGGCGGCTCCCAATATCAAATCACATATTCCTTCGAAGAAGTAAAGATGGTATTATAAGTATTTCGCTCCCTTACTTTTTCACCCTTATGATGAACAACGAGGGATTCATTGCATCATTAAGCAATCTGTCCTAAAGAAAGCATGATCACTACGTAAATTATATAGGCATTAGGATTTTCGTAGACTTTGAGAAACTTTTGGAGGAAAAAGGCAAGGAAGTATTCAAGTAATTAGATTACAAGGTTCTACGTCCATGGCTTTCTGGCATAATGTAGGAACAAGGTGGCCTCATGGCATAAAAAAGGCGGCATAATACCGTAGGAGTATCAATGGGACTTTCTGTAAAGAAAGAGAATCGACGTTTAGACCAAACAAACATAAACCAAGACTAGATATAATCAGGCTACTGTTTTTCCTTTATAATACAAAAGTTTGAAATAAGGATCATTCGAACAGTAAGGATTTGGGAGAGCCTAACCAAGAGGACCAATGAGAACAACAGAGTGTACATATGAAAAAGATTGTAAAATCTCTGTTCTTCATGATGAAAATACAACTCATGAGCCAATTAAAAATTACTACTTTCTAATCTTCATGAACACAGTGATTAGGACTTGTTCAAGAAAGTCAAAGAAAAATATTCAATATGCAGCTTTTGTTGAGTATCATGTAAGTACACGCTGCAAAAATTAATCTTGCTTACTTTTCCAAAAATTAACAGTTCATTCATACGCGTAAATTTGAAGACGAATGATATGATAAAACACTATCGACCTTAAAACTAAATTGGGGAGAAAGATAGTAAAAAAAAATAAATCTCTGGGTGTGAACAAAATAACATGTAAAGTAGGGCGTATGGGCGCGATTGACATGTATTTTGGATCATGATATCCATTTTAACGAAGAATGAACTAAACACACAAATAAATTTAATTCTTGAACATTACCCGGTCAGGATGCAAATTTAATTCCAATTCGTAGGGCATCTTAATATATCAATGTCTTAATAACATGAAACTTCATATTAATAGGTACATCTATTCGCCGTTGGCTTAAAACAGGTTTGGCCGGGTGAGAGGGTATGGGAGGATAAGACGCTCAACTTTTAATAAGGCTATACTTAACAAGAAAGGATATATATAGAGTTTGTGTTCTAATGCTTGAAGTGTTAGATACCACGTTCGAAAATGAGAACTGTCAGCAGCTTTTGCTTGATTACTAGGTTACTCGTGTCTACCTAGGATCTTGTGACATAAGGAGAGTATGTTTATTTTATGTGCTTTTGAATTGATTTTACTGACCGCATATACGTCATATTCAAAACAAATTTTTGTTATATAGGGTCTTATGTCCATTTGTTGGTAAGTCGGCGGCGCTGGGTTAGACATCATATATGTGAAAATATACTTCACACTATCACTAATATGATAATTTTGTGTAGGCCGAATTATATCTATTTGTTTCCAACCTCAGTTATTCGGTATGGGGTACATTAAACTTGGTTCGCTTTCGAATCAGTAAGAAGCGACATAGATGGAAGATAGGTTTTAGGATAATTGTCTCTTTTTTTTTTGTTTGTTACTGAATTCGCTGCAGGCAAACAGTGCAAGGTTTGTAAAAGAACATCCCGAAAAATAAGAGAGATGTCCAAAATCCTAGATGTTGTCAAAGAGGCTTACATGTGATACAAGAAACGAAAGGCTGGAAGAACTTACTCCATTCCCCAAAAGAACACTTATTTATCTCGAGTTTTTAAAAACGATTCAAGCAAATCCAAACGATCTGGAAAGCGAGTTTGTGAAGGCAATGAATTCCGAATTCACTAGAAGTTGTGAAAATAACTCTTCTCTTGTCATAAAGATTCGATGTGTATTTTGTCCATTAAAAGTGAGAAATCTCCAGTTGAGATCTAGGCAAGTTTTATTCCAATGATGAACGATTCACGATTGCTTTCTGACTAAATTGTGTGACATCGAATCGAGATCGAACGCGTTGCGAATCAAATTGCCCCCGAGTTACTTGAATGCAATCTTATCAGTTCGCCGCATGCTGAAGTTAATCTCAAACAGAACACACATAAAATTCAAGTAATTAGAAGGAGGTAACAATAACAGATCGGGAGAAGAAGAGAGCAATCACGTAAAATATGTATAGACATTGTGTGAGTATCGGGATCCTTGATCAGCAGAGCAAGGGCAAGACACACGAACATCTTGTCTGATCTTGTAGAATAGAAAAGTGCTAGGAAATTCATGTGAGGTATGCTTCATCATAGAGGCGTTCACCATGAGTTGCTATTAATTTATACGTCAAATGTGTATAAAAGCAAAGTTTAGTTTGCAAACATTCCACCTATCTTGCACCTAATAACTAACGTCTGTTTTTTCGTAGTGACATTAAGGTCGGTCAGTTTAAACACGTTGGTTTTCGGCGGACTCATTGCGGGGAGGCTTTAGGGGGGGGGCGATTGTTAGCTTAAAAATTCTAAGACGAAGTCATTCCCGCTTTGCTAGACGTATTCAGCCAGAGTTGACAGAATACAAAAACAAAGGAGTGATTGAATCATGTGTTGGCCCGAGGGTTTACGCATACACAGAATGCTTCCTGGCCTTTTCGTGCTGACGATGCTATCCCAACTTAAGCCGTTGAGTTTTACCCAAAAGCCCTAATTCCAACATACAAATGAATGCCTTTCTTTATATAAAGATAACAAATGAGTGATTTCCATGTTAGCATGCATAGAATTTTGCACAAAGGATTGAATCCTGAAGTGGAGAACTTCTAAGTGTTCACCAGTTCGCCAGTCTATGTTTAATTGAAAGGCAAATCAGGTGATAGTCACTTTTGGTCAAAAAGGGGCGGATGCAATTTATAAGATAAAGAAATCCTTTATTCCTCAAAGGAGACTGCAGGACCCTATTAGCATGATACGGACTTCTAACGGAGGTGAGGCCATGTGCTCTTTTTCCGTGATAAATACCTGATTTAGCTTCTTAAGCTAAGAAAGAGTATGTGAGCTCACATGTTATTGGCAGACCCTTCAAGGAATTTGGGGAAATTTCCTACACAAACACAATTTGCTCATGAGTGCATATACTAGCTCAGGCCTGGGCTCTGTTTTATTAGGATAGTCTGGTGCAGTTCTGCTTGGGAGCTTGGGAGGATTGCCTTTTTTGTGCCTGACGGGATTTCAGTTACTTGTAATTAGGCTCGTCGAAGAGCTGTAGCAGTTTATTGTAATTTTTGAGTTTTGACAGCGCCGAATGATTTGAGTTCTATAGCGTGCGCTAGGCTCTGATTTTGAATTCTGCAATATAGGTGCGAGTTCGCTTTCCTCAGTAAAGTTTATACACTCATAAATTCCTAAAATAAAGGTTCTCTAATTAAGAGTTGTTGCCATAATTGGATTTATAGTTGAATGTCGGCAAAAAAAATATCTGGAGGATGGTAGCAGTCTCCGAGTAACTTCAGAGTGCGATCGCGACCAACAAAACTTCGCGAGAGCGCTTGAGGTCTTATTTAGAAGTTGTAACCGGAAGTGTTTTATGCTTGGAAAACTGCACTCTTGACCGGCGCGCAAGGAATTTTAAGCTATGATGCTTTATTTGTGCAGTGGACACTTGAAGCGCTCTCTGGCGCGGCACAAAGTTGGGCAACTAGCGACAAATTCACTCAATGCTCGGCCGCGAGTGCTCAATGCGGTAACGGGCGTTTGGGAGTACGGCTTTTCTGAGCTATGCACTCACTGAGAGCGAGCATGACCCAGGGAGTTCTAGGATCCCGTGAGGGATGAATAGATTTATATGTGAGAGGTCTGCGTGGGATGGCGACCTCAGGGAACCTGTGAGCGCACGGTGATTCAACGTAATGGCGTCTATGCGACCTATACGGCTTCCTCAACCAGCCGAGGTCCATGCACAGAACTATATATCAATACTGAAACACGATAATTCAAAAAAAAACCTTCACATCATCGGTTCGTGACACTGGTATTTGGTTATAGCTTGTATTCTCACACAATCCATACAGTATTAAAAAGAATTATTCATCATCCCTATACCTTATATATCAGTGACAGGGTTCTCCACAAAAAAAATTGAAGACACATATAGTCTGCGCGCAACAGGGGAATATATTTCTGATTGAGTAACAAAATACCATAAATGTCTGACTGAAAACTGTATATAAAATTCTGTCTGTCCTCTATGGCAGTGTACTCTTGACATCTCTACAGTATGCAGCTTATACACAGGTCAGTATTATTTATCGAACCCATTAAAATCAGAATTTTCTATAATAAGGTATATTGAGAAGAGGGATTTAAATTTTGCGACGCAAATTTATTATGGCGCGTAGGGGCAGGAGTTAAAAATTCGTAGCAACTTCTCAACTATCATTCTTGTATGGGTAACACTCCACGATTGTAGTATATGGCTCACTCTGAATAGAAGACGAAAGACAAGTAAGCACGACCACACATTATATGACATCTTATGATTGAAAGCCGATAGAGTAAACTACGAATTATGGCTGTAGCGGGGGTGAGCGTAAAGCTCTCGTTCTGGAGTCTAGCACAGCGTATCACACAAAAAAGCGATTCAGTGCATGACTCTAGGGTCGTGTCTTTATAGTGACACACGGCTGATAGTTACAGGATGGAGAAAAAATCCTGTAAGAAATGAGTATGTGAGAATAAATAGATTATGAACCAATGAGGTATAGGGCGTGAATGATGTTGCCATCATTCAAAAACAATGCAAAAAAGCCAAAATCAATGTCGTAAATACATGTGGCAATGGTGGTAAGAAACAAATGCACTAGCTCCAAAGTAACGTGAGTAGCATGAAATATAAATACTAAGAAGCACGCATTAATTTTGGCGAAGCATGAGCCAGACAGATGCACCGGCGCCTCGTCGGCGCGATCCATCATGTGTCCCATAGCTTAGAAGCTGAAATATATGTGGTAGAACATAAACGTTTGTTGTGAATGGTATAAACCACACTCCCAATTTTTGCGTTTTCAATAGGTTCCAATGAAACGGCGTTAGTATCTATCATCGAACAGTGATAAAAATCAAGTACAAACTGCATTAATAACAACTTTCCGATAGATATACTTGAAATTTTTCTAGTATTTATCGAATCAAGAGTATCGGGCTATAGATACTCATATATAAACGTTGAATCCTCGAAAAAAGCGGTATTTGGCGTGACCCCCCTACCCGCCACCGATACAACCCGAAGTCTTTTCTGAGAAATGAGAAAATCCTGGTTCCCTAATTAAGGCTAATACTTGAGGCCATTCTGTAACAGCAAAATTTTTTACAGTTATTTTGGATTTACTTGGGAAACTCAACTTCAGAAGAAATACACAATCAAGAGACGGCAAATCGACAGCAGCATAAAAAAAAATAGTAAGACGGTAATATCCGAAATTTTTTTTAATATCGACCAGCAAAACCAAGATTGGTAATATGATGGGCGATAAGCGGGAGGAAAATTCAAACTAACATTCTACAAAATGGTAAATAATTCTTGTGAAACTTTGAGTTTTTAAACAAAAGTTTAATGGTACAAAAATCTGATTTAGAGCCTGGTTCCACGCCTCTTCAATTTGTTCTTCGCCCAACTGCCATGCAAAGTTTGTTTAGTGTAGTAGTAAACGCAATCTTTGTCAAATGTTATGAATACAGTTTATCACCAAGAGAAAGGGGGGGGGGGGGGGGGGGGGGGGGGGGGGGGGGGGGGGGGGGGGGGGGGGTGGGGAGGGGGGTATAACAATTGCAGTCAAACAAAATGCTATTTTAAGTTAAAATCCCTACCTACTCTAGCAATATTAAGTTTTTTTCCTAGCTTACATTGTTATATTTCTATGGCTAATTGGTACCTATGGGTAGTATTCGTAAAAATATTGATTCCATAACCATTATGCTAATGGCTACGGTCCTGCGTTCTGATTATAAACATATCGTATTTTGAACAGAATATCCAAAGGTGCAAATTTGACACATATTTTTAACTAGGGCAAGTTTGTTTCATCACAAATCCTTTATCTTTTGCAGATGAGCCATCTCGGAAACGTACAGGATTAATGTGGTACTAGAACTGTCTCATTGCTGTTGAAAAAAAAAAGGCAAGAAGACAAAAACCTGACCCAGAACACGTGGAGAAAGTAAAGAAACTAACAATTTACAATTAGATCCTGGGGACCCTGGACTAACCTCCTTTTCCTACATATCAGTGGCAATTTGCGTTTAGCGGAGGCAGTATCTAGTATATCGCAGGAATAGCAGTTAGCAAAAGAATACTCTAGCTGAGCGCGCATGGAGAGGATGCTAAGATAGTCTTCGCTTCATTCACGCTTTATTTATTTTATGTTAAGCAGTTTCGACCTGACCCAAAAAGTCTGATTTTGGTCCCAGACGAAAACGGTTACAGAAATAAAATTTGTGTAAGTGTGAAGCAACACTCTTAACCTCCTTCTATAGCATATATTATACTTTTTCGAATGAGGCTCATCATACAAATTTTCAAAACAAGTTGTCTCAAAAATCTATCTAACATAGCAAAATAATTTGAATCAATCTGACAAAATCAAGCTTGAATAATTGATTCAACGAGGCTAAAAGCTTAAATAGTTATGAGTGCGCGTCTTGGCTTCCACCGAGTAATAATTGCTAAGACAATATGATCCTGGTACTGAAATTTTTATTGAGTATCGATGTAGTTGAAAAAATCCTCAGAGCTAAATTCTTCTGTGCTTAGAGGTCACGTCATTTTATGTTATTTATAAAAAGTAAGTATCCTTTATTAATAATCTTTTTTTAAATTTCATTCGTCAAAAGTTATGTCCATTCTTTCAGCCATTTAGAAATGGGGAAATCGAGTAAATGTTTAGAAATATTCACCGCCGTCTGCTGCAACATGTGATCTGCGAAGTAGCACAAATGTATGTAAAGAAATGAATCGGGAATTGTAATGGCGTATGATATCAAGTCATGAGCAATGGCGGATGTGAGTTGTTTCATTTTTTGAGTGTTATGTGTCGAATAATTGGGAAAAGATTTTAAAGTACATGGACACTATTTGAATCGTCCACAACTTGACTCAAATAGGGACAGATGCCGACCCCAATAACTTTTAAAACTTGAGAATATTTTTTATAATTTAAACGTCATATTTTCATTTAATAGTATTTCTCTTAGGGAGAATTTGATAACAAATATTACTAATAAACAAACAGGAGCTTACTAAAATGAAAAAAACTCCCTCCTTAGGGCTTTACAAGTATGTCAATAGAAAATCTTAAATTGAAGGCGCAAAGTCAACGTTTCATCTCGTGAACAACCAAGTTTTTAATCTGCGTCATCTTAACTCTGCGATATAAAAAAACGCATAAACGATACCGGCTATGATAGAAAAGTCAATTTATCAGTGTCAAACTATTAAATATCAGCTTTTATTGGCGAATGCCTATGTTAGAAGGATACTCATCTATGGCTTTGGCTGATGAAAGCGTTAGTGAATACTTTAAACCAAAACAACAACAAAGTGAATCTATTTGCTAGCAACAACAACAGACTATAGCGAATCTAGTGATTTTTGAAATATGTCAGAATGGTGTCTCTACAACAATTTTTAATGCAAAGCAAATATTTAGAATTCAATGTTTGACAATTAGTCATTAAAAAGATGCAGCTCATATAAAAAACAATTTCGTTTATCTGTATTTTTAACTTTATATAAACTTGTTGTTATTCAAGTGCAAGACTAATGAAGAATATTGACGAGGAAACGAAATCAATAGCTTGAAAGATTTTACTTGTTTTATCAAATACGGAGGTAAGACTTATTTCTTTTTTACATCTTTTTACGATAGTTAGTTAAACACAAGGCATTTCTAGACTTAAAAATA
>CAVMBJ020000250.1:0-14301 GCA_963675895.2 Styela plicata
TTATACAGTATCTGCGCGAGAGCCGTGTTTCGCCATAATGTATTCAATTATAAGGTGCTTGTTGTTTTGCGGAGTCGAAGAATGCATTTAACATCTGGGCTTTACCATCATGTGGAGCGTTAAACCTCAATGATATTTCATTCTGCGAGGTAGCCAAGTTTATGTAATAGATTATGAAAATCACTTGTTTGCTCGGACCGATTTACGAAAAGCTTTTTAACAAACAATTTCAGATGTATACAACAATGCCCAAAGCTACCGCGTATTAACATTAAAAACAGAGTAATATTACGATCACACATCAAGAGTCGCCAACACAGATTTTCAAAAAAGTCCCTTAAATCAGAAGGTCAATTGAAATCCTCAGTCACAGATATCTACTGATTATAAAAGACCTCAAACTTTGGAGGGATCATCAGTCGACTTCGCAGTGAAAGACAGAATAAACGGTTGTTTACAAAACATTGCAATACAGCACTCAAAGTTTTGGTTGACACAGAGTTTAGAAAACACCGAGATGAATTAGTTGTATTATATTATATCTCTCATATATTGGTCATCTTTTGTTATTAAAAATCAAATCTAAGTTAGTATGCTATCAACTGTAATCATATCTGTCTATGTCTGTTGTCGAGCCCAGGAACTTATCCTATGGCATAATTTCAGTTGTTTATCCAAGTTGGTACATTATTGTGATAAACTGATCAGATATTTATTGGACTATCTAGACGTGTAGTGAGATTGAGGAAAAATATTTATATGTTGTTTTTTTTTTGCCTTTGTGAGGCAGGTAAATGGCATATATCCCCCCAAATGTAATTTGTCACAAAACCAAAAATAGTAAATAAGCATTACTCATAAATTGAGATGAGCTAGGCCATATACATGATATAAAAAAAATAATTCCTTGATCTTATACCACAATAATTCTAGGTATTCCCCATTGACAAACCCCATGTATATCATATACCCATCCCTAATAATTATCGAAGATTATCTAATAAGAAACTTACCGCAATGTATTAACAAAACTAATATTACAACAGTAAACACTGTTACTGTTCCTCCGTCCAAATAACCTACTGCACAGGATGGAATACCATAACCTAAGGGCAAAATGATTCACTCACCTGTGGGTCTCGAACGCAATTCAGGTTGGGTCGCGAAGCTTTTCCTAAATTATTTACAGTTTTTTTGTTACATCGGCACTGTGTTACATTGATTCAGTGGTTCTTCAAACTTTTTTCATCACGACCCACTTTGGCACGACCAAATTTTTTTCGCGACCCCTCCCCCCACGGACTAAAATGTAAATAACAAGAAAATAAGATTTTAATAAAATACAGAAAAACTTGAAAAAAAATGATAATGTAAGCCATGATGTGGCCTTGCATATTGCTCCCCTGCAAAAGATAGTATTTTGGCTCTATTTCGTTGAATGGTAGGTCTCCAGTACTGGTTCTACTCAATCTTTCAAATTTTATCGCTATTTTGATTTTTTACATAAAGTAATTAGAGTCAAAAAGGATTTTTCACAAAGATAAGTGTGGAGGTAAAAGGAAGAAGAGCAAGTGTGGCCAGTTCAGACACTAATGGTAATTCCGTTTTTACGCTAACCCAAAAGGAGCCCTTAACTTCCCCAGCAATGATAGCCTATCATTCTTCAGCAAATCTTAATCAACTAGAAGGCGAAGTTATTTTTGACGTAACAATAGTTCTGTCATACACGATGGCTGGGAGATGGCAATAGACTTACTTTGTTTCTCTAAATAAAACAGTCGCAAAATGGATAGTGTTTTTGAAAAGAAAAAGCAACGAATTAAATGGAAACGAAAGGAAATCTAAGAAAGTGGTGTTTAAGAAAGTATGACTCTGATTGCATCAAATATGGTTTCATTAAAGCAGGCAACGACTTTGAGCCAAAGCACAATGTGTTGAGTGTGCACAAATATTGGCGAATGCGTCTTTGAAACCATCGAAGCTTAAGAGGCACCTGGACTCACACCACCCAAAAAAAGTTGCAACGAAACCCAAAGAATAATTTGAGAGAAAGAGGTATGCATCTGCAAGGCACAGCAGCGAGTCTTGACTTCATTTACTACTCAGACACAGTCAGCATTGAAGGCTAGCTTTGTGAGTGACTGGTCGTGTTGCTCGTTGCAAGAAAACATTCACAATCGCAGAGAACTCATCCTACCCAGTGCTTTTGATATGTGTCGTGAAGTTATAGGGGAAAAAGCTGCATTAAAACTGAGTTAGTATCATTGTCTAACAGCAACGAGGAGAATTATTGAAATGAATAATGACATCGAATGTCAGCTGTTTTGAAAGAATCACCACCCTTATTATTCCATACAGTTGGATGAATCTACTGATTTAACCAATATAGCTTTAACTGCTTGTATTTGTAAGGTATTTGTGCTGACGGCAATGTTCACTAAGACGACATTCTTTTTTGCAGAGAACTTCCCACAAGAAACAACTGCAGATGAGGTAATTCGTTGTCTTGATACCCACTTTGCCTAACAAATGTATCTGTATTGGAAGAAAACTGTGTGGGTGTGTGCACAGATGGGTGCTGCATCAATGACTGGTACCATCGTGGCGTCGTTAAACAAATCCAGGAGAGAGCAGCACAAGCCAAGTGGACTCACTGCTGTTTACACAGAGAAAACCTCGCTACAAGACAGATGTCACCAGAACTGCATGAGATCATGTCTGTACTGTGAAGACTGTGAACAATATCAAGAAGAAGCCCTGCACTCAAATGTTTTGCTGCCTTGTGCGACAATCACGATCAGATCACTTGCATGCTCTTGTATCACAGTGAGGTGAGATGGCTCTCAAAAAGGACATGTTCTTAATCGTCTTTTGAATTGAGACGTCAAGTTTTACGTGCTTCTTCAAGATCAACAAATCACCTCTAGCTGAGCATTACATTGATGACTACTTCTGTGCAAAAACGTGGCTTTACCTTTCAGACATATTTGACCAATTGAATCAACTTAAACATGACAATGCAAGGTAGAAACAGCTCAATATTTTTAGTTGCTGATAAAATTGAGGGATTTAAGAAAAAGATAAACCTATGGAAAAGAAGATGTGAAGGATAAACGACTTGATATGTTCCCATTGCTCAGCGAAAACCTTGAATCTAACCCCTCCATGTAACATCTGTGAACAAATAATTCATCACCTGGCACAGTTGTTTGCAAAAGTTTGATCACTACTTTCCAGAAGATCCACGTCCTGGAAATTTATGGATTTTGAACCCATTTGCTATTAATTCTTCAGCCGAGGATGTGCTCTGCCTGCAGAACTTGATAATAAACTTATCGAGCTTTCTGAAGACAGCAGTCTCAAGCTTAGTTTTCAAGAAGTAGATCTTCCTTCATTTTGGATCCAAGCAAGCAAGGAATATCCTTCACTATCAGAGCGTGCTGTCAAGTTTCTTTTGCCATTCACGACTACCTACCTTTGCGAGTCCCGGCTTCTCAGCTGTAGCTGTAACTAAATCCAAGGCTCGCAATCCGCCTAAAAACGGACACTCTTAATGCTACGTTTGCGTGTGAGCTTATCTAATATCAAGCCAAGACTTGATCTGATTATATCCAACATGCAAGCTCAAGTTTCGCATTGAAAGTAAATTGCATGTGGGTATATTGTTTTTTTTATCATTATTTGTTTTTCATTCGTTTAATCATATCATTGTGGGTCGCACAAAAAAAATTGCAATAAAAGTGGGTCGCGAACTGAAAAAGGTTGGGAACCACTGTCCTAAGGCATACCGTAGTAATTTATGTTCTTCTATTTTTTGCATTATATTTTTGTTTTTCCTGGAATAAGTTATGTGGACATTATCTACATCTTAATGTCATCCATATTATACTTACACCCCCTTTTTCTCTCATTGTAAATGTTTTTTTATAGTTTATAACATACACACTGTTTTTTTTGTTAATTTTTTTTTAACCAAACCAACCTTATACCTTAGCAAATTAAAGATGACACAGCTCGATAGCCTTGTCAGGCTCCCTGTGCCTCCTCCATCTGTGACTTAAGCGATCTATCTGATAATTTCATCATTATTTTCATATTTTACTTATGTTTTTTTTTTTCACATGTTGGAAATAAATTCTACTACTACTACTGAATCGTCCGCTTCCCCTACAGCAGGATAAAAACGAAACCCTATCTCACCTAGACTGTAAAACATCGAGAGCCACCACCGCAGACTAGGTTTATTATGATGCAAGAGTGATACAGTCGTTGCGCGACAATATAGGGGAATCCGCGAACCGCAAAGAGCAGCAACCAATCAGAATTGAGGCGTTTTCCCAGAACAGCCAATTGAACACGAGCGGCAACACAAGTAATTCGGGTAAAAATATCGCATCAGTCAACGAGCTATCAAGCGTGGTGCACTGTTGACTGATTCGATTAAATATTCAAGAAAAGCTTTTGGCAAAATATAACAAATAAGTGACACAATGGGACGACATTTTTTGGGCTAACAAGCAAAACTTATCACTAATTGTGCTGTCAATTGACAAACATAAAGCATATGATATGATTGACAGATTTTTATTGATTAGAATTTCAGACCTGAGTTTGGACCATATTTCATCAAATGGATTGTAATCTTACTTACTAACACAAGATCTAAAATAATAACTAATGGTTTTATATCGGGTTGATTTTCCTTTTAACCAGGGGTGTTAGGCAAGGATGTCCCTTCCTCCCCCCGCCCCCGTAACTGTAAATGTTTTATCGCTGAACTATTAGAATCCAACATAAAATGCAATACAGGTCATTTTGTACTTGTGATACGTGTATTATATGTAAACTTTATTGCTTACCAGTACTGACAATTATTCTATATAATTCACTCGTAACATGATATATTACATATATGTATGTGGGATGTATCATGTTACATATAATAATAAACATATATATTTGGACTATAACTGGGATTTGGGGTGATTAACTATGAAAAACTTTATCTTTTATAACTCATTTCGGTTCGATCAAAAACCACCCAAAAAATATTTGATTATTTATGAGCATTCTGTTACAGACAAGGCTGGTAGTACTATGGGGTCCGAAGTTCGGTACGGTACGATTGAATTTTCAGATACCATGGTACGATACGATTCAATTTTCGTACTTGGTACGGTACAAAGTTCGATATTTATTTCGTACCGCACCTTACTCTTTTTCGCACCTACGCATTACACCATATTTCTCTTAAATGAATTCATCAAAATTAGTTTTTTCAATTTGACATATATGCCGTTTCATAATGGGGCGCAGATAATATAGATTGCGTCTATGAAAAATAATTTAAAGCGACGCAGGTAGGACGATAAAAATGCGACTGATTCACTTGATTTGATGAGCTATGCCGTATATCGGTTTTAATGTCCCTGATTTTAAACCAGATAGCAAAGAACTGAATCCATTTAATCTAAGATGTTAGTGATGTTTCTCACGGGGGCCAGATTTTACAAATGAGGCTGTTTCGTACATTGGTGCAACTAGAAATTGCTGCCTAGCGAATGTACCTGTTTCGTACCCATACGAATTTCGTACCGTACTACCACCATTGGTTACAGGTCACCTGTGGCGTTAAGAAAAGAGCGACGTCAACATGTTGAGTGAGAACGAGAATAAATCTGTATATTTCAACAACAAGATATATTATTCCCGAGCGACAAAAAATAATATTCGCGCTACTTTTGTTTGTGTGCTTTTTATTTTTGGTAAATAGACGCACTAACTTGAGTTAGCGTTTTGAATCTCTTTTCAGATTTCGTCTATTTCCCTTGGCTTGACATATTTTTGTGTTGATATCATGGCGAAAATCTAAATAAACTATGTCTAAAAATATTTTGGAGTTTGGTAAAATTCATCCCGTCATTAAAGATGAGGCCTGCATTTGAAGTATATTTCGTCTTTTAATACTTTTATGTAATTAACCTTTCGTAGCTACGTATTTCTTCAAATGGGTGTCTCCAATATTTCCAGCACCAAGACGGTCCATGCTGTGTTTACCCCGGTTACCGCCCTTTTTTATGTTTCTGGACATCTCAATGTCTTCGCTCAACAAACAAAGTGTATTGTATTATTGTGTAAGTGTATTACATTATTTTTCAAGTATCTATTTATTCACAGATTTGAATTTCTTTATTTTTAAAGCTAGAGAGCGCCTGTAGATCCTGCACGTTTTCAAACTTCAAGGTTTTGTCCAACTTTCCTTAGTGTTTTTACCATTTTTAATGACGTATTTATTTATCGTAATTATTTTAATATTGCATAAGACGAGAAGTTCTATCTATTTTCGAGGCATTTTTTTATGTTTACATGGAATTAGTGATTATCCGTATTCCAGATGATTCGGTTTTGTCCAGCTCTATAGAAGACCACTCAAATATGGAACCGTTCGAGTGGGTGTGGGCGGGAAAATATGTTAGTGACCATTTCAAAACTTTGGGTCGGGCACGTTTTAAAACAAAAATATTGACAAGCGCTAGTAATGTTAACATAAATTAGTTCGGACTACACCTAAATTCAGTAATTGTCTCAAATTCATTTTCATATAAGCCAAATTATTCATTTTTATCACATCTGGATGATTGTGAAACTAAAATGCTGAAATATGTGAAATTTTACCGTGTAAAATTTGGGATATATAATTTTTTACTGCAAAATAACACTATTCAAAACAATCGAAAAATGGAACTATGGTAAATTCAATTCAAGAATACCCAACCATATTCGAAAGAAGACAAACAAATTCTCCTAGTGCTATTCTATGAAAATGCTGCAGACAGGAGCATAAAATAAAATCGTAGCTGCTTTCTCAGTTTCAAAATATTTTGTTTCATTCCACCCATGTCATGCTTAGAGGAGCTATATCAGCTGTTTGTATTTCATATATACTTCAAACCAGTGACCGGTTATCATTTATATTAATTATAGTACAAGAAAAATTACACCAAACAGATATCATGAGTTCATTTTTGATTTTTAAAATCAATACACAGTGATTAAAGACATAAATAATAACTAAACTATAAAATGAGACGGTAACCGACAGAGGCAACAAGGTACAAACATTTATGCATTCAAGCATGATGTAAAATAGATATAACAAGTTCTCAAATAAATAAGAGAAGGGAAAATAAACATGTAAAGACGAGTTTGGTAGTCCATTAACGTAATTCTTAACCTGAATATATTTATTTATAATATCGAATTGTTCCGGCAGTAAAATTATAATATGAACCAAAATTTTACAACATATACCGTAACTCAAACTTGGGTGACATCACTCATGTTCAGCTTAATTCCCAAAAAATAAAAAAAAAAATTAATTTAAAATTGGGATTCCTAATGACAATATTGACAGTGACACTCAAAACATAAATATAATATGGGAAAGGAATACTTCAAATCTCAACCAGCAGATTCCTTAGCTAGGTGATACATAAGTGCAAGTAGTTTTATACTCGTTCAAATTTCAAAAACCCAATCAGAAATTTTTATTTTGCCAAGCATGAGACCAGGATGTCCATGATGAATCGAATATTAGAATAAACCTATTCGATATAGTAAAATTCTCTGATTTGGGATATTATTTCTGAATAGTTGTGATATGGAATTATGTCATTTTTACTGCATAAATCGTGAGGAAACGGAATCAACAGGAAGAGCGAATTTCGATAAATAATAATAATAAAAAAATCCCATCATGAGACACAGATGGGAGCTGCTCCTAAACAGCACAATCTATTAAACGTCTCAAAAACATGTGAGTACATAAAATATTTCTGATTTGGGAATAAGCTACTGGAGGATAAAAGATTGAAATCGTTAGTTACTTATAATAATCAAACTGTGCTGAACCTTGGAGGTTTTTAAACCATAAATCCCTCCCATGGTCCCTCCTCTCTTCCCCCCCTCTACCTCAGTTTGATCATCATGTGGCATTGTATAGTGTGGGAATTGAACTAGAGGGATTGAAGTTTTTCCAACCGCTTGCATATTCTTGATGTATTAATTGGCTCGGAAATATATTGAAATTGTTTGATCGCAAACATCAGGAATGAGAGAGGTACTGCTGGTACACTTCTACTAATTTGATGTGAGAGTGGGGAATCGTTTCTCAACATTAAATCCATATTCACCGGGAGGGTCTGAAATTAAAGTATTGTTCATGATGGGAAAATGCTTGTGTCCCAATCAAATTTTGTTTTTAAATTGTAATCTAGATTATAAAGTAGGTAAATCAAGGTTTTCATTGTCACCCAAGATCAGATATATATTTCAATTTCAAATTATAAAAAGATCAATAACACTTTTTTTGAAGTGGATAGAAACCATACTCTACCCCAATGTTTTGACCTAAATTAAGGCATGCAGTTGCTGGTACTAAAATTTTTTATAAATATATTTGCAATATAAAAATTTATATTGATAGTTCATTGCAAGATATCAAAACAAATCGTGTTAAATATTTACTGTTCGTTAAGTTCAAACCTTAAGTTGTTGTTTCCGCCTCTTCTCAAAGTGATAATACAAATTCAACTAAAAAAAATATAAGACACAACTTATTAATAAATCTTGCAATAAACTACCTAAACCTCCCCCTTGTTTCTTAAAAATCCTGGATCCCTGTGTGAGAAGAATTCATAAGAATACATGAATGAGACGATATGAAGTAAATATACAAAATTATCATGTAATAAAAGTTTATTGTAAGCTTTCGTTGAAACATAGTCTAATTTCTTCAGACAAGATTAATATTGACTTTTGATCACTCACATTTAATCGTGTGTGAAGAAGTTGGTTCTAACGAAAGCTCAAATTAAACTTATATCCCTGTAGAGTGAGAACATGATATTTTTGAAAAAAGAAATATAACTCCTGAAATTGATTTCACCTCTGAAAGCTGTTCTAGCTCTTCTAACGAAATTCCAATCCACAACACCTGGATCTCGCCTTGACTTCACTTCCGGTCCTATCATTATAAAATTATTGGGCAATTAGGAAATGGAGTTCACTGCATGTGGATTGCATCTTACATATCAGTGCATCACACACGCAAATACACAGACAATTGTAATCAAAAATGCAGCGATGTATCAATTTGGCTTTTAATGAGTGTACCAAAAGAATTCTCACTGAAGTTGCAGTAAACTTTATTTTAGATACCAGTAAATACTTTTTTTTTAATATTGAATTTTTTACACATTATCAGAAAACATGCAAGTAATTACTTATTGTAATACTTATTCAACTTACGATCTGAATAAAATAATGTTTCATCAACCTCATACCATCATTTATCCTTCTGTATGTATTTCGACTCCTGAATGCAATTAGACACAGGATTTTATATAATTATATATGCATATATTTTATATATATATATTGTACATATTATGAAAAAAAACTAGTTTATAACGATATAAATATTATTGGAGTGAAGTAGTAGAACAGGTTTAAAAAATGAATTTGATCTGAATAGTTCATTATTCTAAAATGACGCTTTCCACACAAGAAATCGTGATACACTAAATGTTATCCCAACCAGAAATTTTATTTTATCCTCAGTGGCGTGATCCAATCAGTGACTCATACTTAACAAAAGATGTTTCCCTAAGCAAGGTTTTTTAATTTAACTTGGATTCTGTGAAATTTTATATAAATCAAGTTTTTTGCACAATTGGCTGAATGTGCTAAAATAGCTAATTTCAATAATTTGAGATTTCGGAACATTATTCTATAAAGAACAACGGCAAAGATGCATCCGGTTTTTATATGCTTTTTTAAAAATTATGTGGCAAAATGTTTTCAGTTGGCATTTTTTTAATATCTTAATTTCCTTTTTTCTTTACTCTCTTCTTTTGAGTTTTTCCGTGGTGCTTTTTAAAAAATAGCAGTTGGCAGCCTATGATAAGCATAGTGATGCCTCTTTGTCAAATGGACAAGACTGACAGACTAGGAATTGCTATAGTATTGCAATGCCATTTGAAAATCCCACACAGACATACTGAAGTAAATTAAAAATACTCTTCAAATACTTCAAATTTCAACATATTAATGGTTCAACGTTGCCACTTTGTATTAATACATAGGTCTAGCTGCATTTGAATGAAGCATAAAACAATTCTTTTCTAACCAGTATAACCAGTGCGACATATTTTAATTAAAATATACTTATTCAAATATGAGGGAACAAATTACTTCCTACCTATGAACAGATGTGTAAAATTTGACGTTTGATGCATGAGTAAATAATCCACACTGTGCAGGGCAAGAAAAATACTGCCATCCTCTCCATGTTCCATTATGTTTGCCAACTATACAGTATAAGAAATACAAATTATTACTCTGGTGAGTCATGGCTCCAATTCGTTTTCATTAGGAGTTTATTTAACGCATTTTTTTGGCAGACTAACTGAACTTATGCCACTCTTCAAATGCGAACTTTTTAGGCTGCACTTCATGTTTGCGCAGCGTTGCGTTTTTTCCTTTTTTTATTTTATGCTTACGTTGTAATGCAAGTGCAATGCTCTACATGCAGTTCCTTACGTTTTCTAAATAAAACATAATGGTTTTCTCTGCAAGCTAACGAAAAGTGCACGTTTCATTGCGTGCATTCGTGCTTTGTAGGTATGTGAAAACGTTTATCTCAGAGCAGTACACACTTCTATTGCCGTTTTTAATTTTGTTACTGAAAACGTAATGCAACGCATCGGTAAGACAACTCTGCGTGTATTGTGGCCTTTATGCTACTGAGTTCAACTATAACATGAGAAATATTAGTGACAAGCTACCTTACATTTGCTCAGACAGCGTATAACGTTACCAATGACCAAAAATATGAATATGATAAAAATTTCAAAAGTAGAGTGAACAAACAAAGAAAAACAAACATATTACTTGGAAATAGCGATAGAATTAATCACTACACACAAAATATATTAACAAAATACGAATTGCCATAAAATATGAAAAGACAGATTTTTTTGTCCATCTGCATGCATACGGTAGGCTAAGCAGCTAAGTTCGGTACCCCTAAAAAAAGTTGAACTATTAAAAAATGATAATGACAGAAAATAATATATCTAATAACTTCATAACCTTCTACTCTGCCTGGGAAAATAAGAAAAAACTTTTAAGGTACCGGCCCAGGTTACCGTACAGCGTGCCTGGTTACACATTCCAGTACCAATGCGGAATTACTTACAGAACTTACATGGATAATCTAATTCCACACCAACCCATTCGCCTTGTTCTGAATTTAAATGTCCCTTGTACCTGACTGTGGCTGGGATAACTCTTCCGCGGTGGAAAACAAGAACTTTTTGATTGATCTTGACATTCAGAAACAGTACCATCTCGTAATCAGTAACAGCATAAACGAACACAAAATCGGAACAGCTGAGGCCGTACTTCGCACAGTCTGCAGTACTGCGTACGTCACTGTAAGTCCGAAGCTTATTCGATCGACTTTCTACACATTTTGTTAGTGTTCCCAACGCAAAAATCAAAATAAACCAATGTCAAATCAAAAAAAATTATTTTTATCGCGGATACAAAAATATCCACACCACAATTTTAAACGGATCATGAATCATTTTTACTAAAAGATTAAGATATGGTGAACAGTGGGAAGCTTTAAAAATATATATTTAAAGATATATCTCGGACTTGAATTTAACAAATCTTCCCTTAAATCTCAAATAACTTTGTTTCATCTCAGACTATATTGTAAAAATTCGTATATCACTTTCAACATTCAATGTTTCATTGGGTATTTAGCAAAAAAATCGATTAATAACCATTATTTTTTTAAATATTAATATAAAAACATATAAAAAATTCGCATGTCATACAAATCTATATTATTTTTTGCAATAAGCAAAAAAAAATACTATTGAAATTTCAGTTCTGAAAAAATAATACTAAATTTACGTATTTGACATAAATCAAAAAACATAACACAGCAATATAGTAAGGCTGAGAAACTTATTTTATGGACGCATAACTTAAACATAGACATAGTTTATTTCGACACCTCTGTCGACACGAAAGGCGATACAGATAAAGATAAAACATCACCAAGTTATCAGGGAAGCAAACAAAACCTAAAAGAATGTTTAAAAACGTGCTACGGAATAAGTTTCAGGAAAACATTAGAAGTAAGTAACACGCGTCTGCCCACTCCAAAAAATATAAATATTTTAAATTCGACCAAACACATCATACGGGAACCCCTTCCTCACAAAACGAAATGAAAGTAAATAAAAGCATAAAAAGAATAAAAAAAAAATTGTTAGAAGCATGAGGATCGCCTTTCATGATAGACAATGGTGTTTGTGCCAAATTTCTTGAGCCGTATTGAATTCAACATGAGAGTGACAAATTCTTACATGCATTACCTGATTTATTGTCCCAGGTATCCAACCTACAATACTGATTCAATTTTTTATTTTTACTGATATGAATTATTATAATGATTTCATTTTGGTATTTGAGATACAGACATCGTAAAATAGATTGATTAAAACATTTACAATACGAAACAATGGTTTGACAATAATTATTCTAGATTCTATTTTTTGCAATATTGATGGCCATAACGACTACTTGGAGTTTAATAATCACAATAATTTAATAATGATGGCAATTACTGAGGTGTATTAATGCCTTCGTGAGCCAATTTCGGCATGTTTTGTAGTTGGGCAGCACTGCCAAATAGGCGAGGCCAAAGTGATATTGTGGTGTTAAATGCCATCGTGGGCCAAATTTGGCATATTTTAATGAGTTGGATAATTTTGGACGCTGGAAATTAATATTAAAAACCATTTTGGCCAGTTTTGATTTGGATAGTGTTTATTCCAAGATAGTATGATTTTTAAATGATATTATAGACCGAATTTGGCATATTTTATTAATATGGATTTTACTGATTGAAAGCTATGGCCAAATTTTTTTTTTACATATGGGCTGGCAATATTCGTTCAACGTTGGTGAAATGATGTTATTGCAATAAAACTAAGATTCAAGATATTGTTTTGATTGGGGAATAAAGTTCATGGATGTTGTAAGCGCGACGTTTATTTTACTTCGGAGCTAGCAGCATCGACGTTGAAGAATGAGATTTTCTCCTCTGCATCTGCAAAACAACAAAAACCTTCGGCTGTTTACCGGAAAAGTTTGGTGGGGAAATTTATGAAACTTAGAATAATTTCATCCTACCAAGTAGACTATAAATCACATGAGGATTTGGATTATGATTTAGAGACTATAATGGTGGGGTCACTGCTTTGATTGCTTACTTAATTATCCTGTTTTGCTTAACCAACAATCACAAGGATCAATCCAGAATCAATTGTCAGTCTGAGTTAAAAACATGCCTATTTACGAATAATCACATCAAGACAAAATAGAAAAGAAAAAAAACATGACCATGCACAAATGAGAAGTTTCACGCCTATCGAATGACACGAAAATGATATTCTGTCGATTATAATGCCACATAATATATATTTCCTCCCCCAACCACTTTCGAATATATTTTGCCACTTTTAGATACATTTATTATCAAATCTTCAAGCATATGATTTCAAACCGAAATTTTCCAAATCTTATTCTAAGTTAAATATATGTGAAAAAGTTTCAAGGAGAGCTCAAAATCTTAAACATTAACAAAAAGTTAAACAAAATCACACAAATATGAATTTCAATAACCTGAACAAGTCATGTATCCGAATGGGTGGCAGCCTTCTCTTTGAGTTCCGGATTTTCACGCTTTATATTTTTTCCGTCACGTGATTTACCTCTTTCTCAATCTCAACATGGATCGTGCGGGCGCTCCTGTGAAGCTGGCTAAGGTAAATATTGTATTTCGCGAAAAGAATTTAATGTGAATGTGTCTGGTGGTGCTGTAATTAGAAAATACATATAATTAGTGATTGTGATACAATTTTTATTCCGGCTTCTGCCGTGAAAACAATAAATTCATTGACTATACGTGTAAATGAAAATACAGATTTTAATCTCGTAAATTCTTTTTTCATTAGAAGTTCAATCTAGGCTTGTGAGAACTGCATGTTCGATCACTAATGAGACCCAAAGTTAGCCTATACATGGACCAAACGATTCGAAATCAGCAACTGTACACTAATCGCGAAAGATTATGGCAGAAGTGCCGTAGTGTTTTTGGGTATGGTAGCTCATTCGGGAAAAATGGCAAGTTTTTGACAAATATTGCATGTGCAAGAC
>CAVMBJ020000251.1:0-14259 GCA_963675895.2 Styela plicata
GTTCACGAGCATTTGTAAATAATATCTGGACTGTGCTGAATCTGTTACGCTTCAAGACGCCTGGTACTTGCTTCATTGTGAACGCGGTACTAGCCTAAAACATAAAAACAGAATTACATAATAGAAAAAGAAGAAGGACAGCATTTTGCAATAGGGAAGTTCGGTTGACTGCGCGCCTTAAATAACATGGATGCTTATTGCGGTGGACGGAGACTAAGTTTCCTTTATCGATTTTTCGTACACTCATTGAAGAGGATAGACCGACAGAAGTACCAGAGACTACTTACCAGTGATGGGCCGATGTATCGGAATCGGTATCGGCAAGTATCGGTGATTTTTGAGGTATCGGTATCGGTACTGGAATCGGAAAATTTTCATCACCGATACCGCCGATACTAAAACCGATACCGATACCGGGTACGTCTTTACAACGGAGCGTACGAATACGCTTTATTTACTGATGATAAATGGAAAGACCTCGCATTCCACTGCTCTGGAAAATAATTAAAACGGGGCATGCCTCGCGTGAACAATTTTATTTACACTTCAGGTTTTATTAAATAAAACTCATCAATCTACTGACTATATGCTCTTTTTGATGCATTAAAAGGTGTTAAGGTCGCATTACACGTTTGCGTAGGTTGCGTGTTTTCATGGTTTGTTTGATTATACCATTGCGTCTTATGCAAGCCCAATGCCCTGCATGCATCTACGTTTTCCAATGAAACAAAACGGTTTGCTATGAAAGCTACCGCAGAATTCTTGTTTCTTTATTTGCGTTTGTGCTTTGTAGGCATGTGAACACGATTAACACAAACCAATGCAGGCGTGTATTGCCGTTTTTATTTTATTGTGTTAGTTGTGTAACCACGAACATTTGCACTCAATCTTTGGACCCATGTGTGCTTGACCGCAGCAACAATTCATTATATTTTCATCCATAAAAGTTTGCACTCAAATGGATGCAGGAGTTCAAGGGTGCAAACGTACGTAGGCGCACACATACTTGGGTGCAACTATAACAAGGGCTTAAGTGGATAAAAAAAGCCTTTCAACATATTTAACAAAGTACTCGGTATCGGCGGTATCGGTATCGGAATATAAGTTAAGAACGTGGTATCGGTACTTGTATCGGTATCGGCTAAAATTTTGGTATCGGCCCATCTCTACTTACAGATACTTATGGAAGAACATAAGAATAAACTATCATAAAAGGCCATTGCTACGTAATTTTCAAGTGACTTTTACTATTCCTGCTTCACACACAAAAATATAACTTCTGCGATGAGCTACTTCGGTGTTGGATATCTTTGATGGACATGGTCGTTTTAGTACAACGGGCACAGCCCATTTAGTAGGGATATAAACCGTATACAGTAAATTAGCAGGAACTCAAAATTATTTATTTTCAAATGAGAAACAGGTATTGTAAACATGTATTCTTGTAATTAGAGCAATTCCCTATTGATATTTTGGACCAGCATATTGCCTGTATCCATATAACTCAATCTAATTTTGCCATAAATATAATATCTGTTTTTTCTTGGGACAAATAAACATACAACACAAAGTGAATGGCAAGAAGTTAGGACAAGTCAATGGCAAGAGGGTCTGATGCCATACCCCCTAAATACGATAGTACTTCTAGGCAATTTCGAACGTGGTTCGTGTGCGCACCTTCTGTGACATTCTTTTAGCCTATTTTATAGGCCGTCAGCTGAAAACTCGCACCTCGAAAAATTTTTGCACCTCCGGCAAGTATTTTTGATTCCGACGCACACTGAAAAATGACCTGGGGCAAAACGAAACAAGAGGTACAAAACCGCTTAAAACGCGCAATGAAATAAAATGGTCCTGAAAAACGTCATTGAAACTTGCTGAAAATATAGAGCAAAGCGTAAACAATAATTTCGTAATTTCTGTCTGAAGTACACTCATGTCGGCCACATAAAAAATATGTATTTTCGTCCGAATACACAGACCCTGATTTGTTTCTGCAGACTTAACCATTTCAGCCTTTTATCGTGCAATTCTGTATTATTTCCGTTGATAAACATGGATAAAAGCGAGTATATTTATTAATATTTGTTTTTTTTTCCATTGTGACCCACAATTCCGACACCTATAGTCCGCGCATTTGAATGATATGACACATTAATATTAATAATTTATTGCGATGAATGAAAAATATAACATAGATAATTGCACCTAATATAGTGTTGAACTAAGATTCAACTTCTATTGCACTATTCCACGGACAACTGTAGGTATGGACATTAAGTCATACGATGCCTCTTCTTATCACGCAGTTGATGTATTTGGAAAATTGGCTGCCTCTTCTCTATCATGCTCTGCAATGCTGTGAAGTCTTTCTTCCAGTTTGAATCCCATAAGGTCTTTCCTGCGAAAGGCAAATTTGAGATAGAGGTAGGGTAGAAGAATAGCTTTTCCACGTTTTCTGGGCCCTTTATGATAAATCCAATGCCATCAAGCTTGTGAATATTTTTTTAATGCTCAAAATAAATTTACAGAATAAAAAAAAACTGCACAATAGAATACTGCTCGTCCTGAACCGGTTAATAAGAATTCATAACTAGGTCTGATCAGATAGGAAGGGCATAATTTTTGGCAAGTTATTCTATGTGACCCTTCTATGATTTTTAATGAATTTCTTTTTGTATTTATAATTACACCAATCCGAAATATTATTTTGTTTAAGCATAAGCCACAGACGTACCGCGGCTCGGCGGCGCGATCCATCAGTGAGTAACTTCTAGTTAACAAAATATGTTTTGTAATATTTTCCTGACGGTATGTGTTTTACCTTGTTATTATTCCAACCACTTCATTTGTCTCGTTGACGACAGTTAAATGCCGCAGTCCTAATGTCCGAAATATTATGTAAGTTCTGTGTAGAGAAAACGTATCCGGAACTGTAGGACAAGATCGATTCAAATAAGGCATCTAGGAGATATTTAAAACAAAAAATAAGAATCATAGTACCAAAATGCACATATCACACTTTTTATTCTATCAAATTTGAAAGCACATAATGGACCGCGTTGAATTGATGTTCTCGTGACTAGGGCTGGGCAATTCGATTCGGTGATTCGAATATATCGTGAATCATTCACAGGAACAAAAACTTGTTAAGTGAACTGGGATTTTTCATTTTTAACGACGAAATGCAATCGATTTTGGTCAAATTTGACCAAAATCGATTATATTTCGTCGCTGAAATATGAAAATTGTTGCTCTTAGTGTGAATTGAAAATATATTATAAACTATACATTTTTTCATTTTCACAATGGAGACAAGTTATAATAGTAAAAATTGGGATATTTGTGATTTACGTAGAATTATTGATTCATCCGATTCGAAAAAATATTCGAATCAGATTCGAATCCCAAATCATTCGGTTTGGCCCAGCCCTACTCGTGACAGAATACAAGAAAAAGGTAGGAATTTATGTTGTCTTTGTCCATGTTTGCATAATCTTCATTACGCTTATTAGTGGTTCCTTGAGGTCCAAATGGTCACATCGTTCCAAGACACAAATACATTGCATCCAGTTTTTTTGGAATAGGATACGGGGGTAAAATTGTTGTTTTTTCTAAGCAAAATTAAGTTTGCAATATAATCTCACTTACTAAGTCAATATTCATATCTTTCATACTTCGATTTTCTAAATATTTTTCTAAAACTTCATAAACTTGTTTCCCGTTGACGAGACGATCAATATGAACCTGCATAAAGTATAAACCATGTGGAATAAGTGACTCTTATTAAGATGGTAATTAAGCAACAGCGGGCACGTAGTTTTATATCATGGAAGGCAATAGTATCCCCGTACTTCAAGTTGGAAGATTAGTGCATCTGCAACAAAATTTCTTCCAATTTAAAAATATATATATAAAAACGTGGTTTGTCAAGGTTAGATGTCATACGTCCACATTGTGACAAAAGTGCAGTTAACTTACTGTTGATTTACAGTAATTGTATAATTTCAATGTTCGGAACCGCCCCGTTGATGAGTTTTATGCGAAGTATAGGCTGTTGATGGAACGTACGTAGAGATTGGCCGACAGGTCGTATATTAATTCATTATCACCAAAAAATTACTGTCAAACAAAGTTTTACTACATTTTTGTTAAAGTGCAAACGCATTTGTGACTCAAATTAAGATTGTGGATAATTGATGTATTAAACCATATATATTCTCGTGTTTCATTAAATACATAAAATCAGTGTAAAAACCTTCGAAATATAATCAGCAATTTCATGTTATTATGTCTACACTATGAAAAAAGTGCAGTAAATTAACTGTACATTCGCAATAATTATTTGTAAACTCAAAACTATCTTGTTGATTTATGGCAAACATGGACCGCACCTCGGTCTGAGCGTTCTATCACCAGCATTTAATTACTTGGTTATATTCCAATATCACCAAGCAAAATTACCTTCAAAGAACAACAATTTTTAACACATTTTTGTTATAGTTTAGAAAAAGTGGTAATGATTTGCAAGCTATTTGCAATTTAGTTTTCGTCCGACACTCAAAATTAAACTTTCATTTTCATTAAATACGTAAATGCCAAAATATCTTATAAAAAGAAGCGAGCTATTTGCGTAAAATATTGCGTTTATAACTTTCTACCAACTCTTGAAAATGGGTTATGATTAGTTACCTTTTGATAGTCAAGTTGAGATTTCCTATTTCCAGTATTTTCTGACAACTGCTCGAAGAATTCTCAAAAATATCAGGGTTTTGTAACAGCATCAACAACTCAAACCTGATCCAAAATAATTTTTTAACTTTTAAATGACATATGTTTTGTATTAGCTCTCTGTTGTCAATGTTGTCTCATAAAAAAATCAAATATCAATATAAATCAAACTATCACTAATCTACTTCTTTTAACATGCCCAATCGTATTCCATGGCCGAATAAATCCGCATTTTGTAAATGTGAAGTATCACACTCATGTCAGAAAATGGTACGCACACATATTTCTGACAAGCATGAGTCACTGATGGTTCGCGCCGTGGAGGCGCGGGCCATCTGTGGCTCATGCTTGACGGAATCAATTTCCTGATTTGGACTGACTGGAGAATAACTGAGTCACTCACCTTGTAATTAGCCCATAATCACGGGCGAGCCATCTGGATTATTAGTAGGAGGTCTGCAAACAGGAAATCCACCATGGTGTGTTTCCAGCAGTAAATGACAGACGTGTTCAACTGGTTCCATTGGTTTCAAAGTTTTTACGACTTTTGTCATGACGTCTTTAGCACTGAAGAGCTCCAAGTTTAGCCTTGGAACATGTTTAATTGTTAGTAATCGATATATATTTAATTTGCTAAGTAAAACCAATGTTTAATCTTCCAATAAAAGGTTATATATAGCATTATTCATGGTCAATTTTTTCAGTCTGCTGTCTACACCATCATCTATCTATTCACATGGGGTAAATAACACGTGAGCAAATTTTATGAAGAATTCTGGACAACGTAGTTGTTGGTTTTGTGATCATTACCGGTGATTTTGCATGAGGGATATTTAATAGCGATCGCAAAATTTGAAAAAACATAATCGAGTCAAATGATAAAATGCGTGATCATGTTATCATTCTATCGCCTTTTCCTATTTGCTGGTAAAAGTTGAGTGACCTTTTCTTGGAGTATCAAATTATAAAACCTGACATTCGCTTTTTACATTTAATCAACAAACTACTTACAATTTTGTTCCATCCATATACACTACAGGTCCGAGTCGAGGAAAGGAATACATTTCAATTCTAAGTTCGCATGATGAATGGATGAGTAAAATAATCTCCAACCCATTTCGCAAACATAATTGCAGTCATAAGAGGAAGAAGAAAAGTAATGTCATTCGTAATTTCCATCTGGAATTTATAATTTTTAATTGTATGATGATGGCAAAAGTCATGGGAATTTTTGGATCATTGAATGGGAGAGGGGGGGGGGAGAAATTTTTACTTTCCATCGGTTAAGTTAGCGTTTAACATTCCCAATCAAATTTTGTCAAGCATGATTCATAGATGGAGCGCGCCTTACGTCGAGATCCGTCAGTGAATCATACTTTACAAAACATGTTCGGGCAAACTTTGCGCAATAAGGATATACGATGCAAATTCAAAATCTCTGATCTAAACTTGCTTTTTATCATGGAAAGGGGGAAATGCCTTGCTTCTACTTAATATCTAGATGTTCAAATGTGAAATGTCTTGGAGTCTGAAAAGGTTTAATAAGCAACGCCAACCATGTAAATTTGTAGTCTCACGAGGTTGGGTGTTTTTTCGTTTAGCCCTTCCTTGTAGCTGTTTGATAAATCACTCAAAACTGAGTTGAGATTATTTCTCAATTCAATAACTCTGATTCATAACGGTAGAAATATCGATAGTACCATGATAACAGTTAATGACATTGTCAATCTTGAAACTCCACCAAAGAACGAAGCTGCTCCTATCAGAGCAAATGCACCAGGATCGATCCATGCCCAGTACAAATCATTTTCATCATATGGATTCTTTATACCGAACCAGTTGACCATAGCTTGACCAATGATTCTCCCATACAGTGCACCGATGAGTCTGTGAAGTATTTTCTATTAAGTTTTATGAAGGAGCAAAATAAATCCTCCAAATGTGGGTGCGATGGCCTAGTGCTTAACATGTTGGCATTACAGGTTGAAAATCTCGGGTTCGAGTCCCGGCGAGTCCGGGGACCCGGCGAGTCCAGGCCCAGCGGAACAAGAATAATCGTCTTTTCCCAACAACTCTAACCTTGCCCATCTATAATTGGGTGATAGTACAGAGCTTTGGCCAGGGTGATCCACTCCAAGAAGTAATAAAAAGAAGTATAAGAATAAAAAACGCAAATTCATGTCACATATCTGTGACATATTTATGCTTCTTTCATTTTCCTAATTTTGTTTAAAATTAATCCTCTATCCCCCATGCTTTAGTTATATTGATTCCAATAGCATGATTTCACTGTAATTAGTCAGTTCGCTTTTTAAAAGATTATGCTCGAGATTATTTGAAGAAGTGTTAGATGGTTTTAACCATCACCCAGGGCAGATACCACTTACTGCTTTTTAGCACGACGATTCAGTTCCGTTTGGAATGTTTTTCGTTTAGAGTGCAGTTGCTGGTACTACATCTTTTATTAACTCTTTGCGATTGAGTGGCCGTTGGTGGGTTCCCTTTTGGGAGCTGCTTCCGGCCTTGCTTAGAGTGAATTTTAATAAAAAAAATGAAATGATTTTTCCAAACTATGTTTCTGAACTCAACAGCATTATAAAAATAGTAATATCGCTGAGATTTAATATTTATTCTATCAAGTATGAGCCACAGTTGGATCGCACTTCGGTGGCGCGATCCATCAGTGACTCATACTCAACAAAATACGCTTAGGTATCATTTTACAGGGTTGATTACAAAAATATCTTACAGCATTGGTACCACAAGTCCACTGGACATTGATGTTCCTGCTGCCCAACATGCGAGGAAAATAAATAACAACCTAGCACTGTTATAAGACTTGCTATCGAGAATTCATCATGAGTTCCTCGTGAAAATAAATGCTTTATGGCTTGTTCTCCAGTTACAAAAAGCAAAGTTGCCACTAAATGAAAAGAACAATATTAGGGAACAAAAAAGTAAAGAGGGTTACATTGTGAATATCTCATGTAGCGAGGAAAATTTCTTCTTACATATTTTAAAAATGGACACGCGAAAAGGGGATGGGTATGTAGACTACGTTCCTAAACTTGTAAAGCCCAAGCTTTTTATGGTGGCTATAATCAACAAAACGAAAGATAGAGTTGGACTATAGCTTAAATTACAATAATTACGTACGCTATCTCAGACAAATTCCCGTTCAATGTAAATTGCACAGATACTGGTTTACTATTCTATAATGACGGCAGCCTAGTTTTTACTGGGTAACCAAGTTTCACTTACAAAACTAGTCAATAACTTGAATAAAAACCAGGTAAACTAGTAAATCGCCGTTTTGCTGCTTTTTTATTAGACTTGAAGATTGAAATTACGGAATTGTCTATTTCACAAGCTTTTTAAAAATAGTTCCATGCACTCCTCGTTGACTAAAAAAATCTTAAAATAACCTTTTAAATGTGCTTAAAGACATGGGAACTTTCAAAATTTTTGCGCATAAGATATTACTAATATTTAGCCCGTTTTTGGTAGTGAAATACAATTTTCTCAAAAAATGCGGGGCGAATTTGGGTATAAATATTAAATATTGTAAAACACGCAAAAGAACGGGAGTTACCTTTTTTTGAGACTTGTAGTGCTCACCATGACGTCATAATTTAACCTCAAAATTTTGCCCTTTGCCCTTTTTTTGAGGTTTTTGAGTTTTTGAATGCGCCACTACATACAGACATTTCTAGTTGTGGTGGTATCTAACAATACCACACGGATTCTGTAATACGTATAGCTGACCTGATCCAAGAGGTTATTTCTACATTTCTAACTTATATTATACCTTCGTTGTAAGATTTATTTGATACAGTCACGTCTCCAGCTTCCCAGTAATAACCTCCAGTACAGGTGTATCTTTCTACTGAACTTTCTGTCCGGGGTGGAATATTATCATCGAGTGTAGCAGTTAGACATTCTGGACTAAAACAAATGAAAACTTTAAATTTGTGAACAATTCACTGTCGAAGAACTGACCTTGCTACTGGTCTGGGGGACGTGAACTAACTACTTATCCTTCCTCTGTGCCTTTGCGTTTGCGGGTCCGTAAGCAGCGAATGCAAGGATAAAGTAACAAGAGTAATTATGACTAACTAAAGAGGCTCAAAGTCTTGCTTCAAACATACACAAATTTATCTCTGTAACGTTTCGTCTGACCAATTGCCTATTATTAGTGCAGGCCCGATACATCAATATCGACGGTTTTCTTACTTGCTTTATTAGTATTTTTGACATCGGTAAAGTCCCAGGTCTCACAAACCAACACTGTAACAAAAGTGCAGTAAATTCACTGGTCATTTGCAGTAACTGTTCAATTCCGAAATTCGAAATTACCTTGCTGATGATATTTATGCCAAGTATGGGTTGTTGATGGACCGAACCTAGGCGGTGCTTTCCATCAACAGCCCATAATTGGATTATACAGCTGATTTTATAGTTTTATTTCAATATCGCAAATTGAAAGGGCATCGATTTTACTGCATTTTTGTTACGTTGAGTGTACGTTGACACAAGCAATCTCAAATATTCTTTCGCTGATGCATCGGCCATGGTTTGACAAAAATACCTATTTTCATTCAAAAATTAGCATTTCAATGAGGACAATAATATCTTACTGTTCTTTGGATATAATAGTCGATTGTTGTTTTGATTGTTCATAGCATTGAAACTTTATACAATCAAACGCAGCTGGTAGTAATGTAGATATCGTTACCATGAGAAGCTACAAAATAACAATTTTTGAACATGAATAAGGATTTGTAAATTAATTATAACAAAGGACGTAAAAATACTATTATATTTAGCGAAGTCATTCAAATCAATCGTGAATCGTTCATGGGAACAAATACTTACTGATTGGACAATAATTTTCATTTTTAACGACAAAATGCTATCGATTTTGGTCAAATTTGACCAAAATCGATTATATTTTGTCGTTAAAATATGAAAATTGTTCACATTGAGAATACACTGCTAACTATAAATTTCCTGATTTTCACAGTAAAGAAAAATTGTAACAGTAAAAGTGGGATATTTGTTATTTACATCGAAATCGTGATTCGATCCGATTCGAAAAAAATATTCGAATCAAATTCGAATTCCAAATGATTCGGTTTTGCCCAGCTTAATTGGCAGTATTAGTGGTTTCGGTCAATGTAGAGCCTACAATGACATAGACACAACTCTAGTCATAACTCACGGTTTGGCCTGGCAGAACCACACCCAATCATCGAAAAATAAATTATATTCAACAAGATAACGACTTACCAAAATAACACATGGTTCCGCGCACCGGAGTACTTTCTTTTTCCAAACTGTTTGTATTTTACTAAGCAATAGTCTCCTCGCTCTGGCTATTTTAAGATTTAAAAAGGTGAAAAGAGCTCCTAATATTCCTCCCAAACATCCTAATAAAGCACTCGGAAGAAATGCTATGATATTTGTTGAAAGAGTAGAATCAACCTGGCAGATGGTGAGAATAATTTTAGTGTAAGAGAAGAAAGGGAAAAAACTAGTTGGACGACATTGGAAATAAAAGATAAGTTTACATACATGGATAATTGAAAAAGCCCCAGTGACAAATTCAGTCCATGTGTGGCCTATAATTTGGGTATGAAAGTGCAGTTTCGCAGTTCATCAAACATATTTTGTTAAGGTAAGAGTCACTGTAGCTCATTCTTGATAAAATATCCAATTTCGTTATATAAATAGGTTTATTGTGCCTTTAGCTGCAGAGAGTTTGTTCTTATTCAGGCACAGTTTAGCTGAATCATATTTTGGCATTTCAATTTAGTAATTTTAGTATTATGCAATGATTTATGACCAGATATAGATTACTGATTTTCTTTTCCGGATTTAGTAGCTTAGTTTAAATTGGTTCATCGAATTTAAATTCTTGATAATTTTTGATGTCACTGTGTTAAGGTAACACGCGAAGGTATCTCACAAATGATGTGTAAAAAAACAAAAGCGGCAATACACATTTATATTGCTCTGCGTTCATTGTATTCAATGCTGCCTACGCAGCACAAATGTACGCAACGAAACGTACAAAAAAACGTTTAAAAAAAGAAGATAAACGCAACCTCCGCAAACATATATTGCGGTCATTAGACTACTACAACGTACCTGAAAAAGTATATTTGCTTCCGCTGTGAAGAGTCCGAACGTATTCTGATAACTAAACGCACTGAATGCTGAATTAAATAAATCAGTTGTAATAGTGGCAACCATACAACAGAAGAATGTCTGCCAAGATAATTTTAATTTCCAAAATGATGAAACTTCTTCCATAGAAAAAGAAGACCTCCAACAGGGGCTCCGAAAGCTGAAGCTACGCCTGCAGCAACTCCAGCAGAGATAAAATTTCGTCTGAAAATTGGAAAAATTATTGTTTACATAAAAGAAACAACGCTTATTGTCGTGTTCAATTTTAGTATCAATTTTACGAATGCTGGCAATTGGGGATTCCATTTCTAGATGTAAGAAACTAATAGGACTGGGCAAAATCGAATCACTTGGAATTCGAATCTGATTCGCATATTTTTTTCGAATTGGATCGAATCGTTGATATCATAAAAAAAAAATTGGCAATTTTTAATATTACTTATTATAGTCTCCATCATGATGCTTAGGAAATATACAGTTACAAATAACAAATATTAGGATAAACTGAATTAAAAGCGATGTGTTTTCATTTTAACGACAAAATACAGCCGATTTTGGTCAAATTTGACTAAAATCGATTGCATTTTGCCGTTAAAAATGGAAAAATACACTTCATTTAGCATGGTTTTGTTCTTATGACCGATTCACAATTGATTTGAATAATCTGTGGTTCGAATCTATTCGATTCACCGAATCGAATTGCCTATCCCTAGAACTGAATACCGTTCAATTTGTAGCCTATAACTAAAATTACTTATTTATTATTTGATATGTAATCGGACGCTATTGCCAAACTTATGCAATTCGATTTACATGTATATTTCGAAAAATTTCATCACTACAATGAAAAAATGTCGCTTATAAATTTTATCATTCAGTTTTGAATCAATTTGTATGGTATGATTCCATATTTAAATTGAGATAGGTGTATCCCATAGTGACAATCCTATTAGAACTGAGCAAAACAGAAAGTCGAAATGGCAAATAAAATTATATATACTTGTTAAAGCATGCTTTGAAACTTGACGGTATAAAATGAATGACAAAGTTCTTTTGTTATCAGATTGTAGCACAATAAAGGATAAAAAAAATTATACAGACCTATCTTCAGAATTCCGAAAACGTTGAAAATACTGCGGTCGAATATTCAAAGAATCTGATTTGAATTGGCTCAATCCGGCACCGATCAATCCACTGTGAATATAAATGTTTAAACCTGTTTTAAGCAGTTTTGGGGGCGAGTCACTCCACTCCGAGCACCAAGCTAAGTCGAGTCAAAGAGTTGCGAGTCGAGGCAAGGTCCTACCAAAATTTAAATTTATAGTCTCCAATAAAGTTATTAATTCACTGTATTCTCCAGTCGCAAGTCCAGCCGAGTCATGTATTTACGAGTCGCAAGTTTTACCAGGAGTCGATTTTTTATTCTTAGAATGGTATTTATGTGATTTAAAACGTACCGAAATCGGTATTATTCGCATAGATTTTTTAGCTGGTGTTTGATTGAAAATTCGTTCTTTTTAAATCCTTCCCAACATCGACACTGTTTATATTTCACTTCACCATTAAATATGGTAAATGTGCAAAATTTTTTGCATTACTTGTTTTATATACATCTGGGAGGCGCGTTTTCTTTTCTGATGTGTCACGCTATGAAACACAACAACTTGTTCTTTCAAAAGGTTGTTGCAAATCCGGGCAAATTCCAACTTCCTAGACAAGTCGCGTGTGTATTATGTCAAGTCGAGTACGAATCTAGTTATTTTGAAAAGACGACTCGAGCCTAGTAAAGTCATTGAAAAAAGTGGCCTGAGTCCGAGTCGCTTACACGAGTCTCCCTACTCTGGTTTCAAGTTATAACTATAAAATCAAAAAAATCCGCATGTGTTCCAGATGTGACTCATGCTACAAAAAACAGGAATGGCTGTTGAAATTCCTAATCAGAAATTTTATTTTGTCAAGCATGAGCCACAGAAGTACCGGGTCTCATCGACGAGATACATCAGTGACTCATACTTAACAAAAGATGATTTTCACAAAATTTTTCCGATTGGGTTGTGCAGAGAATAGAAATGTCTATCAATTCTATTACACAAGCTCAAAGAAAGAACGTCATCTCATTCATCGGCGTAATAATAATCGCATTGGCATATTAGCATTCATAACATTAACCGCTCAATTAGCAAAGTAGGATTTTTATCATAATTATGTGAATTAGCAAAAAAAAATTGTTTTTACTACCCCAAGTGTATCATGGGTCCTTCTGGTCCGACCGGCATTCCAGATCCAACAGAGAAAACACAAGATATAAATTTGACAATCATCGTTCGAATGTTGAAAATATGACGCACAATCGTTCCATTCAAAAATCCGATTAATTCGGGAATTCCTGATCCTGCTGCTGATGGCCTGTACCACTGTAATGTAAAATTTTGTTTTTCAAAATTTCTGTTCATGACGAGATTGGGATTTGGATGTGAAAATAAATATAATTTTACATCTCTTGTATTCATTAGGTAGGCAAGCTGCCATGAATAGGTTCGAATACACGGTCGTACTATTTTCCATACTTTCAGACACTGGTTCACGTAATCACTGCTTATGGCTTCATACACCAACAAAGTCCATAAACAGAAAAAATGAGAGAAACACGCTAAGCTCAAAGAAAAAAACTTTACCCCTTTTCACAGATGTTCGTGGTTCGATATGATGATTAAGCCGAGTATACCGGGTTAATTGCTATCGGTAACAATACAGAGTATCGATTATCGATCTTTTTATATATCATTGGTATCAGTATTGTCTGATTTCAGAGCATACTCATCGACAAAAATGGTGATATCGATACCTTCGTCCTAAAATTGGACCTGAGCAGATATTTTTTGATATTGTTTTGTACAGAAAGCCATTCAGATAAATAATAAAACGCGACCGTAAAGGCAAAACATATTGCCTTCCTTTATTTCCTCACGTCGCATTCATGGGCCATTGGACTGATTATCGTCTTAACTAAGATTATCGTCTTTGCGGTTTTGGCGCCTCTGGTGTATGAGCCACCGGGACTCGAACCCAATTTCTTAAACCCTGATTTCGCGATGGCCTAGTGGTTAAACATGTTGGCATCGCAGGTTGAAGATCTCGGGTTCGAGCCCCGGCGAGTCTGGCTCGCTTATCCATGCCCACCACTCAACCCAGGGTGTAATAACTTGGGTAGGCTAAGCCGAACAGGAAAAGATCATATCTTTCCAGTAATTGTAACCCTGTCCGCCTATAAGTGGCCGCTGTTACAGCGCCTTGTACAGGGTGACCCACTCAAAGATGTGGCTATAAAAAAAAAAGTAG
>CAVMBJ020000252.1:0-14259 GCA_963675895.2 Styela plicata
ACACTTGGAGACTCTACCAAGAACACACGATCACTCAGTTGTTCATAAACACAACATAATGTATTGAAATCGACAGCTTTTAATAAGAATTATAACAAGCAGCTCACATCATAAACTCCTAGACTCTAATGAGTTTATAAGCACTTTGCGCTGTGGCTCATGGTCTGTTAATTATGACGTCATATAGATAGTCTATGAATTCGCGCAAAGCAACTGTTATGTAATCAATATAATATTATGAATGCAATAATGTCATAACGATACATCTCCCTTTTCTTATTTTTTGGAGTGCAAAAGTATGTTAGCACAATTAAACAAATTATTCTCAATTACGATGATTAATGGCCTAATTAATTTTCAATATATCTTTGTGGTCTTCTACGTATTCTTGAACTACGGCGTAATGGTGGATTTGAGCTTGCATTATGCTGAGGAGCATCTTGTGTATTTCTCGAACTAATATTTCCTGAGGCTAGTGGTATCGGAGCTAGAATTGGATGTTGGATGTTGGGTATCCGATGTTGGATCAAGTGGAAGCGGTTTTGCAAAAGTTCTTCTAATAAATTTTCTGTTTCTGACATATTGTACATCATCAACAGATACTATGTATTTTCGATGTGGAAGATTCTTCACGACTATTCCTGGAACCCATCGTGTGGAACCTGGTATTTGGATTCCAACATTTTCACCTTCTGTTATCGGTGAAAGTGATTTTGTGTGTTGATCATAGTATCTTGATTGTTTTTCTTGTCTCTTCTCCCTCCTCTCTTCAATATTTGTTTGAAGGCTGTCTGTCAGCTTGGCGTGCAGCAACGGTAGACGAGTTCTTGTTCTGCGATTAAACATCAGTTGAGCAGGAGAAGCATTGAGATGTTCAAGTGGGGTATTTCTCCATTCTAGTAGAGCAAGATTAGGATCGGATCCATCCATACTGCATTTCTTCAATAGAGTTTTGGCAATTTTCACCGCGGACTCTGCTTTTCCATTACATTGTTGGTGGAAAGGCGAAGATGTAGCGAGTTGAAAATCCCATTTTCTTGCAAACTCTTTGAATTGTTCAGATTTGAATGTACTGAATGAATCTGACATCACAACGAGTGGAATTCCATGTCTACAAAAATGTTTTCTACAAACATCAATCAAAGTTTTTGCTGACATTGATGGTACTGGATCTATTTCAATCCAATTCGAGTAATAATCTACCATGACAATATACGGTTTATTGTCTAGATCAAAGTAGTCCATACCCAGTTTTTGCCATGGTCCACTAGGGACATCTTGCGGTTGCATTGGTTCTTTAGCATGTGATGGTTGAATTGAGGCACATATTCTACAATTTCCAACAACATTTTTGATGTCGGAACATATTCCTGGCCAGTAAACGGATTCTTGTGCAAGTCTACGAGTTGATCCTATACCTTTATGTCCTTCATGGAGAGCGCTCAGTGTCTCTTTCCGCATTTGAGTGGGAATGACAAGCCTCTCAGATTTGAACACTAATCCTTGTTTTGTGCTCATTTCATTTCTTACAGAGCCATATTCTGGTGGCACTCTGTTCGTTTTGATATGCTCTGCTAGAACTGGATCATTTGCAGTTGCTTCTGTGAGCCTTTTAAGAGTATGTGGAGTAACAGCCATCTCACCATTTAATTTTGTGTTTTCTAGTTCCACACTGAAGATACTTGGTTCTGGCTTGGCCTGTGGAAATAATCGACTGAGAAGATCAGCAATCCACATATCTTTTCCTGGCCTGTAGCGCACTTTCAGATTGTATTTTTGTAAACGTAGTCTCATTCTTTGCAAAACGACGTGGAACATCTGAAATGGCTTTTTGAAAAATAGCCTGTAATGGTTTGTGATCCGATTCTACAATAACTTCAGGCAGACCATAAATATAATGATCAAATTTTTCACAGGCATTTACTATTGCAAGCATTTCTTTTTCGATTTGTGCGTACCTCTCTTCTGTCTGTGTCATACTTCTACTTTTGAGTGCAATCGGATGATCATTTTGAATAAGCGCTGCACCCAATCCATATTGTGAAGCGTCACATTGTATTGTGACAGGTTTTTAGACACATCAAAATATGCAAGAACAGGTGTTTCGGTTATCAATTTCTTGATATCCAAAAATGATTTTTCACAATGTGGTGACCATATAAATTCCACATTTTTACATAGTAAATTGTGCAAAGGTTTGGCGATTGTAGCTAATTGTGGTACGAACTTGCTCAGAAAATTTACTGTATACAAAAAATGTACGTACTTCAGACGCATTCTTGGGAGGTGGCATTTCTATGATACCTTGTATTTTGTCTTGATCTGCGACAATTCCCTCATCTGTCAAAATATGTCCCATGTATTTGACTGATTTCTGACAAAGTTCAAGTTTCTTGAAATTCAGTCTCAGATTTCTTTCATCGCAACGTTTCAGCAAATTATGTAAATTTCTGTCATGTTCTTCTTTGGTTCTTCCTGTGACCAAGATATCATCAGCAATAACGGAAACTCCTTGTAGATCTTCCAGAATTTGGCATATCGAACGCTGAAACACCTCTGATGATGATTTTGCGCCAAAGGGGAGTCGTAGAAATCTGTAGCGCTGAAATGGTGTGCTAAATGTTGTCAAATATGAGGATTCTTCATCCAATTTTATCTGATGATAACCATGTTTAGCATCTAATTTAGTGAAGTATTTCGCTCCGTTCAAGCGTGATGCAATTTCTTCAAAAGTTGGCATGGTATAGTACTCTCTTCTTATTGCATCATTCAATTCTTTGCAATCCAAGCATATTCTTATTTCTTTATTTGGCTTGAGCACAGTTACTATTGAATTTTGCCAATCTGTCGGTTCTGTCACCGGTTTTATAATACCCTGTTTTTCCATCATATCAAGTTTTTCTTTCACCTTGATGCGCAGCGGTTCTTGAACTCTTCGTTGCTTATGGTGAACTGGTTGTGCATTAGGATCGATGCAAATATGATGTGTGACTCCTATGTCACCTGGAACGTCTGCAAATACACGAGGATATGCTGCTAAGACTTTTTCCTTCGTATCGAACTTCTGTATTTGCTCACCTTTGCTGCTGACGGACATGCATGTTGGTTTTTCTACATCATGAAGTGTGACTAGTTTCATTTTTATAGCAGATTGAATACCGATCAATGGGTCAACTTGGCAATTCAAAAGTAGAAAATTCAATTCATATGTATTGCCATTGTCATCAGAACAATTACAATTTACATTTCCGACAGTATTAACTGATTGCCCATTATAACATGTAACATTCTTATAAATTTTCTTGACTTTTCTGAATTTGTGATCACCTGTTGCTTTTTTGTACATCCAAACTGGCAGTGTGTTGACGTCACTTCCTGTGTCTACTAAAAACTTGATGTATTTGTTGCCTATTTTGAGGTCTTTCGTGGCTGCAAATGTTCGATGAATGCTATTTAGTGAGCTAGCAAAATAACTATCTTTATTTTGTTCTGCTTCTGGTGCATGGAGTGCATTCGTTTGCTTCTTTAATGATGCATTTGTCGATCTGCAAACTTTTGCCCAATGACCAATTTTGTGGCATTTGCGACATTTTGAAGAAAATGCCGGACATTGTTCTTTTCCATGCTTATTATTATCACACCGACCGCATTTCTTTATATTTCTTTTGTTATATTTGAATGAGTTTTTTGTTGAACGGTCATGCATTGCGGAAGCTGTCAATGTGTCGTATGGCTGTTGTGTTGGCAATTCTGAAGAAAGTTTCTTTTCTTCTTCTGCGGCTTTTTCAAAACCTTGTACAACGTCAATGACTTTATCAAGCGTCAAGGAATCTGGTGTCTCACGACGAAGTGCATTTCGTATTTGAGCAGACACGTTGAAAATTACCTTGTCCCTGATTAGTTCATCAACTATTTTGTCTGGTGTAATTTTCTCAAATTCACAAGTTTTTGCAAGGTCTCGTAGAGCAGAAACATATTGTCGAACAGTCTCAGTTGAATCTTTTTTTCTGATTCCAAATTCATAACGATCAAATACGACGCTTTTTTTTGGCATGCAGTAGTCTTCAAATTGCTTCAGAACTTTTTCTGGGTTATTTTTGTCAGCATCATCATTCCATTTAAAGGTTTTGAAGATTTTCTTTGCTTCTAATCCAGCAACTGTCAAAAAAGTTGAAACACGAACCTGATCTGACTTTTTAATGAGTTCTGTGGCTATTTCATAGTGATGCCAGTCAAACTTGAAGTCTTCCCAACCTGAAGAAGTCAATTCGAGCTGTTTTGGTGTTGGCATCAACATGTTGAAACTGGATTTGATTTCGACCCCTGCTGTGTCTGTGTTCATCGGCTTCCGACTATGTCAGTCTAATCTTCTGACACCATGTTACGTTGTGGTATTGTATTAATCTGTCAGGACACTTGGAGACTCTACCAAGAACACACGATCACTCAGTTGTTCATAAACACAACATAATGTATTGAAATCGACAGCTTTTAATAAGAATTATAACAAGCAGCTCACATCATAAACTCCTAGACTCTAATGAGTTTATAAGCACTTTGCGCTGTGGCTCATGGTCTGTTAATTATGACGTCATATAGATAGTCTATGAATTCGCGCAAAGCAACTGTTATGTAATCAATATAATATTATGAATGCAATAATGTCATAACGATACAATTTTGTAATCAAAACGTCAAATCAAAAGATTACTATGACATTTAGCTACAAAATTATACGTTAGGGAAACGGTACCGAGAACATCGCGGTATAATCAGGATGTTCAAACTGGCAGGGCAGTGTACGGGTCAAGTGTTTGCACATGCCTAGGTTTAACAAGTTAAATTTCAAGAATTAAGGTTATTAAGTATCACGTTGCAAACGCGTGACAAACTATTTCGAAAACAACTAAATTAAAAATTATAATGAAAACTTAAACAATTTCCTTTTCCCTATGACACGTGATTGGATTATCTAATGCTCATATTTGAAATATATGATAAGAATTATTTCCTTTTATTATTTTACCACTCGGACAATTTTTCGTGAGTCATCAATCAAGTATGATCGAGTCAATAAGGCGAGATTCATGAGTGATTGATATATGGCAGAATAAGTTTTCAGACTATTAATGCACATGTATTGTTTTATATTATTTATTTTACATCATGATCTTGCTTCAGGCGGGCGAATAACCACGCCTGTAATTGTGCACCAATAAGAGTTGATTTGGTGAATAAATATATATATACTGCCTAGTGATTAAGTTCAAATGCCTCGTATTGCATCATTTCTGGTTCATAGTAGAACTAGAAAACATTCATAGTAGAAAGGTGTGGAAGACCGCCACCCCATATTCTATACTGTTGACGATACCGACCGTCAGAAGAACACCTTGAGATAGCACCGTACTGACGAACTCTATTCAAGGTGACACGATAGCAAAACAGTGCCTTCTGAATTAGTATAAAAGATATCGTTGCATAACGGAAGTCAAAGAGAAAAATATTAAATCGAAATCGAAACTGCAACAACATTTTTCGGAATTCAGAAACGGGATTCAGCAAACAAGATTTAAACTTACAGAGTAGACTACCAACACAGACGACCAATTTCAATATAATGTTGTATCAATTAAAAGAAAATAGATGGAAATGACCAATGAAAATGAAATTTGAAATCGGCGAACAATGAAAATGGATTCACTTATCGACTCAACGAAACATGAAGCCTTGGATTATTATAGTCAAAATGAATAAAACTGGAAAAACATTGAGAAAATTCAGATACAAAGTATGCAAAAGATGTAGACAGCGCACAAAGCAATAACTATGTAAAAGTAGTAAAGTTAGCTTTTCATATTGAAGCTATATCTGCCAGAGAAATTTACAACTATTAGGCTTGTTAATCAATAACAGGGTTATGCAATAACAGGATTATGCACTAAATTATTTTTCACAAAACAAGTTTCGAAGGACTTTTAAAATCTGAATATTACATTCAGAAAAGACGAAAGGATTTTTTTAAGAAAATCTCTGAAATCCGATTTCAGAGCGGAACAAAATATTGTACTGTCTTAACGAACTCTTTCTGAAAAGAGAATACAATTATTACGGGCAAAGAGATTCTGCAAATCGATTAAATAGTAATAGAGCAGCAGTTAACTGTCAAAATTTGAGAACATTTAATCGTTTTTTGTTATAAATTCACAGCTATTTACTGTACATCAATCACTCTATGCCTCCAACCATTTTCAGGTATTTATTTTTTTCTTATGGCAAACAAATTCAATCACTTGAAATATTAGCCAAAAAAATAATTCCAAAATATATAGCAATAGACGAAATCTAAATTATGTTATTGCGCAGAGTGAGTACTGTGATGTCCAATATTTTGATTTGAATCAAGAACTCGAGATATCTCAATTTCGAGCTATCTATTAATAGCTATCTTACGGAAACGAAACGAGTTTGAAAAGCAGCGAAAGAAGAATCGACTGACGCGAGCCTTGAACTCGAGATATCTTAATTTCGAGCGATGAATTTATCCACTGCGCCATCCATACGATTGAAAATTTGGATATTTAGAAAGATAGCTATCTTAAGGGAACAAAATGAGTTTGAAAAACAGTGAAAAAAACTCGAATGACGCGAATCTAGAATTCGAGATATCTCGATCTCGAGCGATGAATTTAACCACTGCGCCATCCATTCGACTGAAAACTGGGTGATTTAGAAAGGTAGCTATCTTACGGAAACGAAACGGGTTTTACAAACAATGAAAGAAAAATCGACTGACGAGAGTCTAGAACTCGAAATGTCTTAATTTCGAGCAATGAATTTATAAGCCGCGCCATCCATTCGACTGCAAATTTGGATATTTAGAAAGATAGCTACCATAAAGGGACGAAATGAGTTTGAAAAACACTGAAAAAAAAATCAACTGACGCGAGTCTAGAATTCGAGATATCTCGATCTCGAACGATGAATTTAACCTCTGCGACATCCATTCGGCGGAAAATTCTGCAATTTAGAAAGATAGCTACCTGACGGAAACGATACGAGTTTGAGAAACAGTGAAAGAAAAATCGACTGACCCGATTCTAGAACTCGAGATAGTTTAATTTCGAGCGATCAATTTATTCACTACGCCAACCATTTGACTGAAAATATGGAGATTTAGAAAGATTGCTACCTTACGGAAACGAAACGAGTTTGAATAAAAGTGAAAGAAAAATCGAATGACGCGAGTCTAGAACTCGAGAGATCTTAATTTCGAGCGATGAATTTATCCACTACGCCATCCATAAGTCTGAAAATTTGGATATTTAGAAAGATAGCTATCTTACGGAAACGAAACGGATTTGGATAACACTGAAAGAAAAATCGACTTGCGCGAGTCTAGAACTCGACATATCTTAATTTTGAGCGATGAATTTATCAACTGCGCCATCTATCCGACTGAAAATTTGGTGATTTAGAAAGATAGCTATCTTACGGGATCGAAATGAGTATGAAAAAGAGTGAAAAAAATATCGACTGACGCGAGTCTAGAACCCGAGATATTTCGATTTCAAGAGAAGAATTTATCCGCTGAGCCATCCATTCGACCGCAAATTTGGTGATATAGAAAGATAGCTATCTTACGGAAACGAAACGAGTTTGAAAAACAGCGAAAGAAAAATCCACTGACGCGAGTCTAGAATTCGAGATATCTTGATCTCGAGCGATTAATTTATCCACTGCGCCAAGCATTCGACGGAAAATTTGGTGATTTAGAAAGATAGCTATCTTACGGAAACGAAACGAGTTTGAAAAACAGTGAAAAAAAAAATCAACTGACGCGAGTCTAGAACTCGAGATATCTTGATATCGAGCGATGAATTTATCCACTGAGCCAACCATTCGAATGAAAATTGGATGATTCAGAAAGATACCCATCTTACGGAAACGTAACGAGTTTGAAAAACGGCGAAAAGAAATCGACTGACGCGAGTCAAGAAGCCAACCATTCGACTGAAAATCGGGTGATTTAGAAAGATAGCTATCTTACGGAAACGTAACGAGTTTGAAAAACGGTGAAAAGAAATCGACTGACGCGAGTCAAGAAGCCAACCATTCGACTGAAAATCGGGTGATTTAGAAAGATAGCTATCTTACGGAAACGAAACGAGTTTGAAAAACAGTGAATAAAAAAATCGAAAGACGCGAGTCTAGAACTCGAGATATCTTGATCCCAAGCGATGAATTTAACCACTGCGCCAACCATTCGACTGAAGATTGGGTGATATAGAAAGATAGCTATCTTACGGAAACGAAACGAGTTTGAAAAAACAGGGAAAAAAAATAGACTGACGCGAGTCTAGAACTCGAGATATCTTGATTTCGAGCGAAGAATTTACCCACTGCGCCATCCATTCGGCTGAAAATTTGGGGATTTAGAAAGATAGCTATCTTATGGAAACGAAACGAGTTTGAAAAATAATGAAAAAAAAATCAACTGACCCGAGTCTAGAACTCGAGATATCTTGATCTCGAGCGATGAATTTATCCACTGCGCCAAATATTCAACTCAAAATTTGGTGATTTAGAAAGATAGCTATCTTACGTAAACGAAACGAGCTTAAAAAACAGTGAACGAAATATCGACCGACGCGAGTTTAGAAGTCGAGATATCTTAATTTCGAGCGAAGAATTTATCCACTGCGCCAACCATTCGACTGAAAATTGAGTGATTTAGAAAGATAGCTATCTTACGGAAACGAAACGAGTTTGAAAAACAGTGAAATAAAAAATCGACACACGCGAAACTAGATCCCGAGCGATGAATTTTTCCACTGCGACAACCATTCGACTGAAAATTGGGTAATTCAGAAAGATAGCTATCTTACGGAAACGAAACGAGTTTGAAAAACAGTGAAAAAACATCGACTGACGGGAGACTAGAACTCGAGATATCTTGATCTCGAGCGATGAATTTATCCACTGCGCCAAACATTCGACTCAAAATTTGGTGATTTAGAAAGATAGCTATCTTACGGAAACGAAACGAGTTTGAAAAACAGTGAAAAAAAAATCGACTAACGCGAGTCTAAAACTCGAGATATCTTGATCTCGAGCGATGAATTTATCCACTGCGCCAACCATTCGACTGAAAAATGGGTAATTTAGAAAGATAGCTATCTTACGGAAACGAAACGAGTTTAAAAAACAGTGAAAAAAAATCGACCGACGCGAGTCTAGAACTCGAGCGATGAATTTATCCACTACGCCAACTATTCGACTGAAAATTAGATGATTCAGAAAGATAGCTACCTTACGGAAACGTAACGAGTTCAAAAAACAGTAAAAAAAAATCGACTGACGCGAGTCTAGAACTCGAGATATCTTGATCTCGAGCGTTGAATTTATCCCCTGCGCCAACCATTCGACTGAAAATCGAGTGATTTAGAAAGATAGCTAGCTATCTTACGGAAACGAAACGAGTTTGAAGAACAGTGAATAAAAAAATCGAAAGAGGCGAGTCTAGAACTCGAGATATCTTGATCCCAAGCGATGAATTTATCCACTGCGCCAACCATTCGACTAAAGATTGGGTGATATAGAAAGATAGCTATCTTACGGAAACGAAACGAGTTTGAAAAAACAGTGAAAAAAAAAAATAGACTGACGCGAGTCTAGAACTCGAGATATCTTGATTTCGAGCGAAGAATTTACCCACTGCGCCATCCAATCGGCTGAAAATTTGGGGATTTAGAAAGATAGCTATCTTACGGAAACGAAACGAGTTTGAAAAATAATGAAAAAAAATCAACTGACCCGAGTCTAGAACTCGAGATATCTTGATCTCGAGCGATGAATTTATCCACTGCGCCAAATATTCAACTGAAAATTTGGTGATTTAGAAAGATAGCTATCTTACGTAAACGAAACGAGATTAAAAAACAGTGAACGAAATATCGACCGACGCGAGTTTAGAAAACGAGATATCTTAATTTCGAGCGAAGAATTTATCCACTGCGCCAACCATTCGACTGAAAATTGAGTGATTTAGAAAGATAGCTATCTTACGGAAACGAAACGAGTTTGAAAAACAGTGAAATAAAAAATCGACAGACGCGAGACTAGATCCCGAGCGATGAATTTTTCCACTGCGACAACCATTCGACTGAAAATTGGGTAATTCAGAAAGATAGCTATCTTACGGAAACGAAACGAGTTTGAAAAACAGTGAAAAAAAACGACTGACGGGAGACTAGAACTCGAGATATCTTGATCTCGAGCGATGAATTTATCCACTGCGCCAAACATTCGACTCAAAATTTGGTGATTTAGAAAGATAGCTATCTTACGGAAACGAAACGAGTTTGAAAAACAGTGAAAAAAAAAATCGACTAACGCGAGTCTAAAACTCGAGATATCTTGATCTCGAGCGATGAATTTATCCACTGCGCCAACCATTCGACTGAAAAATGGGAAATTTAGAAAGATAGCTATCTTACGGAAACGAAACGAGTTTGAGAAACAGTGAAAAAAAATCGACCGACGCGAGTCTAGAACTCGAGCGATGAATTTATCCACTACGCCAACCATTCGACTGAAAATTAGATGATTCAGAAAGATAGCTACCTTACCTAAACGTAACGAGTTCAAAAAACAGTAAAAAAAAATCGACTGACGCGAGTCTAGAACTCGAGATATCTCGAGCTCGAGCGACGAAGTTATCCACTGCGCCAACCATTCAACTGAAAATTCGGTGATTTGGAAAGATAGCTATCTTAAGGAAACGAAACGAATTTGAAAAACCGTGAAAAAAAATCGACTAACGTGAGTCTAGAGTTCGAGATATCTTGATCGCGAGCGATGAATTTATCCACTGCGACAACCATTCGACTCAAAATTTGGTGATTTAGAATGATAGCTATCTTTCGAAAACGAAACGAGTTTGAAAAACACTGAAACAAGAATCGACTGACGCGAGTCTTGAACTCGAGATATCTTAATTTCGAGCGATGAATTTATCCACTGCGACAACCATTCGACTGTAAATTGGGTAATTTAGAAAGATAGCTATCTTACGGAAACGAAACGAGTTTGAAAAAACAGTGAAAAAATATCGACTGACGCGAGTCTAGAACTCGAGATATCTTGATTTCGAGCGATGAATTTATCCACTGCGCCAACCATTCGACAGAAAATTGGTTGATTTCGAAAGATAGCTATCTTATGGAAACGAAACGAGTTTGAAAAACAGTGAAAAAAAAAATCGACTGACGCGAGTCTAGAACTCGAGATATCTTGATCTCGAGCGATGAATTTATGCACTGCGCCAACCATTCGACAGAAAGTTGGTTGATTTCGAAAGATAGCTATCTTACGGAAACGAAACGAGTTGGGAAAACCGTGGAAAAAATCGACTGACGCGAGTCTAGAACTCGAGATATCTTGATCTCGAGTGATGAATTTATCCACTGCGCCAACCATTCGACTCAAAATTTGGTGATTTAGAATGATAGCTATCTTTCGAAAACGAAACGAGTTTGAAAAACACTGAAACAAGAATCGACTGACGCGAGTCTTGAACTCGAGATATCTTAATTTCGAGCGATGAATTTATCCACTGCGACAACCATTCGACTGTAAATTGGGTAATTTAGAAAGATAGCTATCTTACGGAAACGAAACGAGTTTGAAAAAACAGTGAAAAAATATCGACTGACGCGAGTCTAGAACTCGAGATATCTTGATTTCGAGCGATGAATTTATCCACTGCGCCAACCATTCGACAGAAAGTTGGTTGATTTCGAAAGATAGCTATCTTATGGAAACGAAACGAGTTTGAAAAACAGTGAAAAAAAAATCGACTGACGCGAGTCTAGAACTCGAGATATCTTGATCTCGAGCGATGAATTTATGCACTGCGCCAACCATTCGACAGAAAGTTGGTTGATTTCGAAAGATAGCTATCTTACGGAAACGAAACGAGTTGGGAAAACCGTGGAAAAAATCGACTGACGCGAGTCTAGAACTCGAGATATCTTGATCTCGAGTGATGAATTTATCCACTGCGCCAACCATTCGACTCAAAATTTGGTGATTTAGAATGATAGCTATCTTTCGAAAACGAAACGAGTTTGAAAAACACTGAAACAAGAATCGACTGACGCGAGTCTTGAACTCGAGATATCTTAATTTTTTCGAGCGATGAATTTATCCACTGCGACAACCATTCGACTGAAATTTGGGTAATTTAGAAAGATAGCTATCTTACGGAAACGAAACGAGTTTGGAAAAACAGTGATAAAATATCGACTGACGCGAGTCTTGAACTCGAGATATCTTAATTTCGAGCGATGAATTTATCCACTGCGCCATCCATTCGCCTGAAAATTTGGGGATTTAGAAAGAAATCTATCTTACGGAAACGAAACGAGTTTGGAAAAACAGTGAAAAAATATCGACTGACGCGAGTCTTGAACTCGAGATATCTTAATTTCGAGCGATGAATTTATCCACTGCGCCAACCATTCGACTGAAAATTGGATGATTTAGAAAGATAGCTATCTTACGGAAAAGTAACGAGTTTGAAAAAACAGTGAAAAAAAAATAGACTGACGCGAGACTAGAATTCGAGATATCTTGATTTCGAGCGAAGAATTTACCCACTGCGCCATCCATTCGGCTGAAAATTTGGGGATTTAGAAAGATCTTACGGAAACGAAACGAGTTTGAAAAATATTGAAAAAGAATCAACTGACCCGAGTCTAGAACTCGAGATATCTTGATCTCGAGCGATGAATTTATCCACTGCGCCAAATAACGCGAGACTAGAATTCGAGATATCTTGATTTCGAGCGAAGAATTTACCCACTGCGCCATCCATTCGGCTGAAAATTTGTGGATTTAGAAAGATAGCTATCTTACGGAAACGAAACGAGTTTGAAAAATATTGAAAAAAAATCAACTGACCCGAGTCTAGAACTCGAGATATCTTGATCTCGAGCGATGAATTTATCCACTGCGCCAAATATTCAACTGAAATTTTGGTGATTTAGAAAGATAGCTATCTTACGGAAACGAAACGAGCTTAAAAAACAGTGAACGAAATATCGACCGACGCGAGTTTAGAAGTCGAGATATCTTAATTTCGAGCGAAGAATTTATCCACTGCGCCAACCATTCGACTGGAAATTGAGTGCTTTAGAAAGATAGCTATCTTACGGAAATGAAACGAGTTTGAAAAACAGTGAAATAAAAAATCGACAGACGCGAGTCTAGATCTCGAGCGATGAATTCTTCCACTGCGACAACCATTCGACTGAAAATTGGGTAATTTAGAGAGGTAGCTATCTTACGGAAACGAAACGAGTTTGAAAAAACAGTGAAAAAATATCGACTGACGCGAGTCTAGAACTTGAGATATCTTGATGTCGAGCGAAGAATTTATCCACTGCGCCATCCATTCGCCTGAAAATTTGGGGATTTAGAAAGAAATCTATCTTACGGAAACGAAACGAGTTGGAAAAACCGTGAAAAAAACCGACTGGCGCGAATCTAGAACTCGAGATATCTTGATCTCGAGCGATGAATTTATCCACTGCGCCAACCATTCGACTCAAAATCTGGTGATTTAGAACGATAGCTATCTTTCGGAAACGAAACGAGTTTGAAAAACACCGAAACAAGAATCGACTGACGCAAGTCTAGAACTCGAGATATCTTAATTTCGAGCGATGAATTTATCCACTGCGACAACCATTCGACTGTAAACTGGGTAATTTAGAAACATAGCTATCTTACGGAAACGAAGCGAGTTTGAAAAACCGTGAAAAAAATCGACTAACGTGAGTCTAGAACTCGAGATATCTTGATCGCGAGCAATGAGTTTATCCACTGCGCCAACCATTCGACTCAAAATTTGGTGATTTAGAATGATAGCTATCTTTCGAAAACGAAACGAGTTTGAAAAACACTGAAACAAGAATCGACTGACGCGAGTCTTGAACTCGAGATATCTTAATTTCGAGCGATGAATTTATCCACTGCGACAACCATTCGACTGAAAATTGGGTAATTTAGAAAGATAGCTATCTTACGGAAACGAAACGAGTTTGAAAAAACAGTGAAAAAATATCGACTGACGCGAGTCTTGAACTCGAGATATCTTAATTTCGAGCGATGAATTTATCCACTGCGCCATCCATTCGCCTGAAAATTTGGGGATTTAGAAAGAAATCTATCTTACGGAAACGAAACGAGTTT